>JAAEAF010007036.1:0-72286 GCA_011037195.1 Triatoma infestans
TTGTTTACCACCACGTGGCGTCATGGAAGTTAGTCGAGGAGTAGAGAGATCGAAGCGAACACATTGCAAAATTCTTCAGTTATTTTGTGTGTTCTTCTGTGTCCTAGGAACATTTATACGCATCAGCATGTGTTTTCATAACGTGAATTTTCATAACGCTTAGTAAATTTTTTTATATACTATATTAATTGCAATTGAAATGAAAGATTTCCAGCTGTCGTTAAAGTTGGACTTGTAGACATAGTGTTTACCAAGTTTCATGTCGATCAGCCATGTTACCTTCACAAAGGAGAGGTTTCCTACCTATGGTGCGTCATCTATCCTACCATAGTAGGAGAGACGGCCAAATGTAGTGTATTTGTATTTTGTTTCTGGAATAAATGAGAATGTCTTTATTTTGAAAAATAACATTTTTTTGCAGATAATAGTAGTTGACATATGTTTTATAAGCATTACCTCTTTAATATATCTTCTATATTTTGAAACAGGGCATAACTTTGAAATGTGCGTCATCTCTCCTAGCTTTACCCTATAAGTTGTTGACTTTTTTTTTGAGGGGGGGATTCAAAACAACTGCAACAATTTCCTTTAAACTAGGAATGCTAACTGCACAGATCTAAACATATCACTTTTATATTTATAAGGTTGGATTAATATTACTGGCCTCCTTTTCTGGACTACAATGTAACCATCCTCATCATTTTAAGTTAATGAAAATTTGTCATTATATTAATTATATAATTATATTAACACCAGTAAGAGAGAGAGAGAGAGAGATGGCCATGTGGGGGCTTCATGCTGATTAATTTGTCCATTAATTAATCTACTTGTAATGGATATTAATTAGTTAAAATCTTACTGAATTCAGTTGGGGAGTTTTGAAGAAATTAGGCATTGTGAGATATATTTAATTGAATTTCTTAAACAAGAAGCTTGGCTGAAGAATTCGACATGAAATATTTATTTAAAACTGGACTTCACTAATGTGAAAAATTAATGAAGTTTCTGATTATTAAATTAATTATAAAGGGATTATTTGCCTTAGTAGATGTTTATGTTCAATTATAAAGTCGGTGTATTTAAACCAAACAATACTATTTATTTTAATTTATAAGCTCGAAGGTTTCAACACTTAACGTCACAGAGAGGAGCAATACCACTTTGTAAGGAAAAAAAAAATGCTGTTTTTTTTGTCAGAAAATATTGGAAAGTTAGGTGATATTTTGCCGACTGATTTCCTGTTGGTAAATATTAGCCAACTAAACAAAATTTATAATTATTATTCATCAGTCACTATAATTTTAAATTCATTTAAATTGAACATAGACAATTTATATTGCCATCTCAACATAGGAATTCATTATTTATCGAAATTATTTTAGTTCAATTACATACGCTTTTAAAGTTTAAGTGTGGAAACTAAAATTGATCTTGCTTTCTTAGGATACAAATAAAGAATTTTTCTGCCATTCTTTTGTCGTCAATGGGTACCAAGTGGGGTGGCACTTGACTTAAACAAGATTAGATTAGATTTGATTGAGGGACTGCACCGTAGCCATATCGAGGCTTATTGTGCCTACATAAAAAACCCTCTCTCTTCAAGAGGTCGAGAGCTTTCCCAACCAGCCTATAATCTCCCCTTATCTCAACGTGCCAAAGATCTCATAGCACAATCCACCGATTGCGACGCAATCGAACAACATGCGAGAAACCGTTTCTCCTCCTTCTAATACAGTCTTGATTAACGCCATCTTGTGTAATCGTTTCTTGAACATACTGTGCAATGTGAGACATTTTTCTGTAGGTGTTACCAGACAAATCTGATTCCTGCTAAAACCTAAGTTTCTATTCCTATACTCGTATAGGCTCGGCATAGTTTTCTTGCTGTATCAACTGGAGTGTATAAATTTGCTGATACAACTAGAGTGTGTAAACTGAATTTGTTCTGTGCAAGTCTATGTTATCACACTATCTGACAAACGCATCCTGAAGATCGGCGAACGCCCGAAATCGGTCGATGACCACAAAATGAAGCAGGCTACCACGGAAAGTGTCCTCTGATGCTTTCCAGCTGTTGAACCAACCACCACCACAATCGTCTTGGTTTTTTTTTGTTTTTTTTTTTTTTAATTTAGGCGTCTCAACATCTGAGGTCATGTTGCGCCCCGGAGCCCTTCTCAGTGCACTGCCGGCCTCCGGACAGTGTTACCGGACAGTGAGCTGTAGGGGCTCCTAGGAAGAGAAAATCTAAGAGTAGCACGGCTGGATTTGAACCCGTGATCTCCGCGTTGCTAGTCCAGCGCGCTACAATCTTCTTGTTGTACTTTGTTTCCGGATTTAGCCTCCAATGCCGATCATGCTCCCTACGTTTGATCTTCCTGTCACTTTTCGTTTTGAAAATATTCTGTTACAAAACACACACACATTTACACATTCAGACTATTCGCTTAAAATATTTTATATTTCTTTTTTATATTTGGGAGATGTATTTCCAAAGAAAATGAACTTCGGGCGAAATCTCAATTTTAAAAATCTGACACGATCGCATTACTTTCTCTTACTGCGAGTAAGAGAAAGTAAAAATAGGTTTATTAATTTTAGTATTGTAAATTTTGTTCCCACAGAGTTAATACGGCATTCCAAATATTGTATAATTTTTGATAGATATCACGGGGGTTTTGGCAATTCAAAAGTAATCTTATTCTATCCATGTCCGTACCTTCTGCCAGAGATAAGTAATTATTTCCTAAAGAGCAGTTTGAACTAAATATTTAGTTAGGTTTACATTGCATTATAAAGTTTAGTAAGGATTATATTATATACTCGTATTTATATAACCGCCCTCTGACATACCTTTGTAACACCAATTTCAATATAAACTTACTACATCACAAGTCTTTGGAAACCACAAAAATAAATGTTTCCAAAAAAAAAATCGTTTGGAAAATAGGTTTTTATCTATGTAGCGTGCATTCAGAAAATTTTACAAAAAAATCGCTAGAATATTTTTGGAGAAAATTAAAAAAAAAAAAAAAAATCTGGTGTGAAACACTCACACAACTTTCTCTTACACCAGTTCTCAAAATTATAATTGACAAACGTTATAACTTGTGTACCAAATTTAATGAAATTCGTCGGAAAACTGAAAAAACTATTGCGTAAAAGCGCACTTCCGGTTTACTAATTATCTTGTTACTTGGGAATTTTGGCCATATTTTTATTTCTAATTAAATTTTGTTTGAATGGTAGAATTGTATAATCAACTATGATAGCATTTTAATGAAAAACATAACCCCCACCACTTCCGTAAAAGTGCCCTTAAATGAATTCACCTAGAGAAATGTTTTAAGTAAAAGTTGTAGATCATTGTATGCGTACTTTATATAAGAAGTTTCAAGAAAATCATCGGAGCCATTTTTGAGAAAATCGCAAAAAAAGTGAAAAAAACCATTTAGTAAAGTGTTAAAGTAAACGCACTTCCGGTTATGCGATTTATTTCAAACTTGGAATTTCCACAATATATTTAATTCTAATTAACATGATTTAGATGAGCGAATTGTCCAATAAACTGAAATAGCACTTTAGACGAAAACCTAACCCCACCCCTCCCCCAAAAGTGCCCTTAAATAAATTTTCCCAGAGAAATGTTTCAAATAAAAGTTGTAGCTCTTTGTATGCATAGTTGATGTACCAATTTTGAAGAAAATCGCAAAAAAGTAAAAAAAAAAAAAAAAAAAAAAAAAAACAACTAGTAAAGTGGTACTTCGGTTGTGTGGAATTTTGACAGATAACGTACTGTTAGATCTCATGGTGATACCTAAACGGAATATCAAGTTTGAACTTTCTACGGTTTTTCGTTTTTGAGCTATGCTGTTCACATACATACACACACATACACACTCACACAAACACACACAAACCATTTGCTAAAAACCACTTTTTTGGACTCAGGGGACCCCAAAACGGATATTTCCGGTGAAAACTCGATATCGAAAATTTGACACGGTTACAAAATACTTCCTCTTACTAGGAGTAAGAGAAAGTAAAAATCAAAAAGTTATTCTGTAAAATCTCACTACTAGTTTGCCTACTTTAATTAAATTTGGAATACTAGCAAATCTTCTAATGTATCTTAATAGTCATTTACGTGTATACCTAGTTCTGAAATCGTTGGCGCCATTTTTGAGAAAATCCCAAAGAACTAAAAAAAAGTTCCGTAATATTGCAATTCCAGAACCCTTTTGTTAGATACGGTGGTAATACCTAAACGGGAACACCAAGTTTGAGCTTCCTACGATTTCTCAGTTTTGAGACACTTTTGCTAAAAACATTTTTGTTCATCCCTAGGGAAGGGGGAGCTCGAAACATGTATTTCCCGTGAAAATTCTAAAATTGGATACAATCGCAATACTTACAGTATAAGGAAAAAGTACAAATCTGGTGTGATACACTCACACAACTATCTATTACTCCGGTTTTCGAAATTGTGACTGACAAATTTTATAAAGTTAGTATACCAAATTCAATGAAATACGTCGTTGTTTTTATGGAGAAAATAGCAAAAAACTGAAAAATAAAAACTGGTCAGTAAAAACGCACTTCCGGTTTACTAATTTTCTTGAAACACGGAATTTTGGCAATCTATTTATTTATAATTAATTTTTGTAAGATGGTGGAAATTGTATAATCAACTAAGATAGTGTCAGAGATATTTTCCGTGATACCCTGCTTCTTTTTGTGGTCACCGACGACCGGTTTCGGGAGTTCCATCGGGATGTTTTTCTTGACAAAAACAGAGTGGATAACTTAATATCCTGATGATGGGCGAACACCTAAAACCGGTCGATGACCACAAAAAAGGAGCAGGCTATCAAGGAAAATATATCTTATACTTTACCAGCTCTGCAGAACCAACCACAACAACTAAGATAACATTTTAGAGACAAACATAACTCTACTCCTATCCCAACAACCCCCTTGAAACAGAAGAAATGTTTCAAATACAAGTTGGATCTTTGAAAGACAGTAAGACTTGAGTGAAGCAAGGCTGCTCAACGATAATGAGTTGCTAGACGACACAGCCGTACTAATCAATCGACAGACATATGTTTAAACCAAGTAGATTATAAAGTAAAATAACTAATAATAAAAAGAAAATAATTTCAGGATGTTGGAAAGCAAAAACGTACTTAAACATGTGCGAGGAGCCAAAGGTTTGAGGGAGTATTCGTACTCACATAGGGTGAAACTTCCCTATGTTTCTCGAGACGGTTATTCCGTCGCGGAACCTCATTCTAGCCCATCCAACGCGTCCTCGTCGCTGGCTCCGGAAACATCTGCGCTCCACTTTGTGGAAGCGTGGGTGGCTAAGTTGGAGGGTGAACGCAGAGGGTAGCCTTCGGGCTATTTGGGAACCTAGCACTCCCACGTTCCTCAGCTACAATTACAGACTAACAAGTGCAGTGGTTTTCCCATTAGGAGTGTGAGTTGGTGGAGATTTTTCTGCCCTCTGTTTGGGTCGCCATAATTTATGTGCGGCCTGAATCTCTTGCAGCGAATTCTTTTGCTGCGGAGCCTCCGTGGGAATTCATATTGCATCACTTACACCTAAACGCCTTAACATTATACACTTACATAGTTACAGTCTTACACGCCAGTGGCACGTGCTGGTGCCACCCACATGTTTGCCGTGTGTGGATACCTGTGTCGTGGGGGAGGGAAGTCCTGGTGGTTGAGGATGCAGGTTCTCGCTGGAGGCAAGTTTCCTCGGCGTGCCTTGCAGTCCAACCCACCACTTTGGTTCCTGACTCCACTAAACAGGCGGCCAGAGCCTAACCCAGTTCTGGTCAATCGGCTAGCGTAAAGAACGCATGGGTGAGCTCCCGGGTATTGTGGGCCATGGTTCACAATCCCTGGGCGCTATATCTCTAGGGTAGCTCTGGCGCTTCTTCAAAGCGTCCCAAATTGTGAGGCTCCGTGGAGGGTGGAGAGCTCTGGAGATGAATTTTTAATTTTATTTATTATATGTTTTTAATTTTAAATTCGTCAGCCGGGGGCCCCTTAGAGGAGGGGGCCACCGGTGGTGGGGGTAATTCCTCTGTACATCCAGAGTCGGGTGACCAGGGCCTGGATGCAATAATGGGTGGGAATCTGGAAAATATCCAGAGGCAGGGAAGGCTTGCTTCTGGAGGAGAACGTGTCAGGAGGAGCCGCGGAGGACTTGTCCTCCTGCGGCGATTTCTGAAACGTGGTCATAGGAAAAAGGAAAGATATGTAAGGCAGGTATTTTTATTTTTATTTATTTATTTATATTTATTTGTTTGTTTATTTATTTATTTATATTTATCTTTTTGTCTATTTATTTATTTAAATTTATTTATTTTATTATTATTTGTTTATTTATTTATTTTATTATTATTCATTTATTTTTGTTCCTGCCTGCTATCAAGTTTGTCAGAAGTTCCATTTCTTACATTAGTTGACTTATTACTATGATTGACAGGGGGGAAATGGTTCAGGTTAACTTGCAGCATAGCAAAGATGCAACGGCTAACTTATGCCGTTGTATTGCTAAGTTGCATACATATTTTATTCTAATACAAGAACCTTATGCCTTTAAAGGTTTGGTTCGAGGATTGAGTGTGGTTGATGGCAGACTGTTCGTGGCGGATGGCGGGGGCATTCCTAGGGCATGTATTCTTGCCAGTCGGAGTGTCGACGCTGTCCTGCTTCGACAGTTCTGCTCTCGGGACGTGGTGGCGGTGAGGGTTGGACTGGGGGTTGGTGGGCGTCGTCGCGACGTAGTTGTGGCTTCGGCTTACTTCCCCTATGATGGCCCCTCTCCTCCTCCTCAGGAGTTCATGGGTTTGGTTCGGTATTCGGAGACCAATGACATACCTATTATGACGCGAATGCACATCATGTTGTCTGGGGCAGCAGCGACACCAATGGTAGGGGTCGCGCTCTCATGGATTTCCTGGTGGGCACGCGATTAGAGGTCCTGAATAGGGGTACTGAACCCACTTTTGTTACTAGGATTAGAAGACAGGTTATTGATATTTCCCTTGCTTCTAGGAATTTTAGTGGACTGATTAAGGATGGAGGGTGAGTCCTGAGGCTTCCATCTCCGATCACAGGATGATTAGGTTTAGTCTGGGGATTGATCCAATTACCCTGGCTAGTTATAGGAATCCCAGGAGGGCGGATTGGGGTTTATATTCTAGAATTATTGAAGATAAACTGACTATCCAATCAGAAGCCCCTGATGGCATAGAGGAATGGGAAAGGGAGGCTGGTATTCTTCATGAACACATTAGATCCTCATTCGAGGAGTCTTGTCCTCCCAAGGTGGTTAAGGATAGTAAGAATCCCTGGTGGTCTTCTTCGTTGGAAAAACTAAGGAGACAGGTAAGGGGCTCATACAGGAAGGCTGTCCTTGCTGATTCTTCGGAATCATGGGATAGTTATAACAGTATTAAAAGAGCATATAAATATGCTCTGAGGAGAGCCAAGAGGAATTCCTGGAGATCCTTTTGTGAGTATATAAATTCGTTCCAGGAATCATCTAGATTGGAACGGATTCTTAGTAAGGATAGGGACAGTCAGTTAGGTACCTTACGATACCATGATGGTTCCTTTACAGGGGGGGAAGGGGAGACACTGCAGCTTTTGCTTGATACTCACTTCCCGGATAATATTGGTTTAAATGCTGCTTCGTCTTTGGTGGGTGGTAGAAGATGGGACCTTGAAGATGTATCCACCTTAGATGAGGTTGTCACACATGATAGAGTTAGTTGGGCAGTACAAAGTTTCTCACCTTTCAAGTCACCTGGACCGGACGGGATTTATCCTTGTCTGTTGCAAAAGGGTGGGGACGTGCTGACGAGGGTATTGTTAAGATTGTTTAAAGGATGTTTGATGTTTGGTTATGTACCAACATTATGGAGAGAAGTAAGGGTAGTCTTTATTCCCAAGCCGGGAATAAATGACTACTCCGACCCCAAGGCATTTAGACCCATTAGTCTTATGTCTTTCCTCTTGAAAACTTTGGAAAGGTTGGTGGATAGGTACATTACTGATGGCCCATTAAGGGATCATCCACTCCATCCTAACCAACATGCTTATATTGTGGGTAAGTCGACAGAGACTGCATTACATTGTCTCGTCGGAAGGATAGATCTGCTTTGGAAATAAAAGAATATGCCCTAGGGTGTTTCTTTGATGTTGAGGGGGCATTTGACAGAGTATCGTTTGATGCTCTGGAAGATGCCTTGGTACGAAAAGGTATACATCCCGTCTTAATCAATTGGATAGGTGTCTATCTTAGGAGTAGGGTTATACAGGTTTCCCTTGGCGGGCGCGCCATGATAGTACAAGTGGGGAGAGGTTGCCCTCAAGGGGGTTGTCTCTCACCTAAGTTGTGGTGCGTCGTCATGGATGACCTTTTGGTTAGGATGGATTCATCGGGATTTTATGTGCAAGCATATGCCGATGATGGTGTTATTTTATTGTTAGGGCGCTGTTTGTCCACTATTTCGGACCTAATGCAAAGCGCCCTTAACATGGTGTATTGTTGGACACAGGATAAGGGTCTTTCTATTAATCCTATTAAGACCCAGGCAATTCTATTTACTCATAGCAGGAAGATAGTAGGTTTTACACCTCCTAGGTTGTTAGGTACTTCCATACCGGTTAGCAAATCAGTGAAGTTCCTTGGGGTAGTTCTCGACAGTAAATTGAACTGGTCGGAGCATGTTAAGACACAACATCAAAAGGCGATAATCTCCTTTTGGCAATGTCGAAGAGTTGTAGGTAAGAACTGGGGAATCACTCCCAAGATGATGTTCTGGATTTATTGTATGGTCATTAAACCTAGATTGGTATATGCGGCTTTGGTGTGGTGGCGTCGCATTGAAACACGATCTGCTAGGCAGCTGTTGGAAGAAGTCCAACGCTTGGCTTGTCTGGCGGTGACTGGAGCGTTTCGGACGACACCGACCGCATCTATGGAGACTTTGTTAGGGATTCCACCTCTTTTTGTGGAGGTGAAAAACGAGGCAATGAAAGCCTGTTATAGAATTAAACAGGCAGGTTTTTGGCAGGGTAAGCGATATGGTCATTCTACCATTTATCGTGAGATGCTTTTAAGGATTCCCATTACAGGTTCCCTTCTGATAGGAATTTGAAGACTTTTGTCTTTGGTCATTCCTACAGGGTTAGGTTGCCTTCTAGGGAAGATTGGTTAACCCTGGGTCCGTCTGGTGTGATTCCTGAGAATTATCTCCGATGCTACACGGACGGTTCCAGGATGGATGGTAGGTCGGGGGCTGCCGTCTATTTTGAGACGGGAGATCATTTGGTAGCGCCTCTTGGTGAGTGGGCCACCGTTTTCCAGGCTGAGGTTTATGCAATTCTTTGCTGTATTTTGGATGAGAGGGTGCGTAACACTAATTTAAAAGGTGTTTGTATCTGCTCGGACAGCCAAGCTGGTTGAAGGCTCTTAATTCATGTGTCTTCACTTCCAGATTGGTGTTGGAATGTTCTAAAAGACTGGAAGATCTTTCTTCATTAAAGGATGTGCTTCTGGTATGGGTTCCAGGTCATATGGGAATTTTTGGGAATGAGGAGGTGGATAGGTTTGCCAAATTAGGTGCCTCTCTCCCTTTCATTGGTCCAGAGCCTGCTGTTGGTGTGTCTTGTGACACATGTTTGTCGGGCTTTCAGACGTGGATGACCTCACAGCACTCATCCTTATGGATGAGTGCAGTGGGTTGTCGGCAGTCTAAAATGCTCATTGGGGGGCCCGGACGGAGCTTTGAGTAGTGGGGTCCGATGTCTTTCACGGACCTCCCTCAGGTATCTGGTTGGATTCCTCACTGGGCATTGTGGTTTAAGGAGACATCTCTATATAATGTGACTTGTGCCTGACCCTTTTTGTAGAGTTTGTGAAACTGAGGAGGAAACACCCATGCATTTGATGACGAATTGTTTGGGTTGTGAGGAGATTAGGTTTAGGACCTTCGGCCGGAATAGGATGTCGGTAGAGGATCTTAAGCTGTGTCCTTTTAAGGTTTTGGTCCGGTTTGTTCGGTCTGTTGTGAAACTTAGATGGTTAAAACCTGGGCCTGGATTTTCATTCTAGTCCCAGTGGTAGGTATTCTTTAGGGGCAGCTATATGGGCCCGAGGGGGCTTTGGATAGCGTAGGGTTTACTTCCCTCCCCTTTTGGGAATAATAATAATAATAAACATGTGCGACATTTTCATCCGTACAAGTGCTGGGATATTATGCCCAGGGAATCCAAAATGCGCTTCACAATCGGAAGCAAGTCATCGAGGTTGATACCAACGCTGCCCAAAAAGTCTGATGTCTCCCTTGGGATGACGCCAAAACAAAGGCCCTGCACCCTATAGGCCCTGTCACCAAACTGGTCTCTAAATTTTTCCTTGAAGTGGGGAATACATTCTCGTAGATTTTTGCTCTTCTCCTGGTGGACTATAATGGAGTTGTTGAAAAAAGAAATTAGGTTTGATTCAATGAACGAGATATGAAGACACTAATATAATGTCCTAGTTTACAACTACCTGCACTGGACTTATAATGAAAATGATAAAATGAATGGTGTGCGTAAAGATATGACACGATGCGATGTACAGTTGTATGAGACGATGCGATGTAAAGTTGATGTGGTTGTACCTGATAGATATCATCTAGATAGATTCCCACTGGCTTATATACACAGGTTCTCCCACTCTAGCTTGCCTAAGTCAAAGAGTAGTCTCTGTTAACCAGAGAGGGCCTCTCTTTTCTCTGTTGTAGTTGCATTATCTTTGCGGTACCATTATATAGACCTACTCAACTTTACTCGCATCATTACTTCCGTATCTGATGGTTGGATCCAAAACAAAAGCAATGTCACTGTTTTCCTGGAAAGTCACGATATCGGCATACCTGGCTGAACCGTCCGTATCGATGGCATAAACTTCCTCAAAGTTCGTAAAGCCGTTGATCCAGCAAATCCATGATAGCGTGCTTCACTCTGTGATGGCATCGGGTTATTAGGACCATGTTGTTATTCAGACATATATCAAGCACATGTGCTGTTGTTTCAGGCAATATATCAGCCTCGATGATATAATATTAAGTTTGAAAGAAATCGTTGGAGCATTTTTGAGAAATCCCCCCTCCCCTCCCCCCCAAATGAAACAAACTTATCAATTTTTAAACTTTTTAACGATTTTTTCGTTTTTGAGCTCTGCTGTTCACATACATACACACACACACACACACACCATTTTGTAAAAAAACACATTTTTTTTGGATTCAAGGGACCTCAAAACGTGTATTTCCGATGAAAACTCGATTTAGAAAATTTGACACGATTACAATACTTCTACTTACTAGGAGAGTAAGAGAAAGTAAAAAGTTTTTTTTTTTAGCTTATACTTTGCCTTTCACTCTCTCACTGATGGTATACCAAGTAATTGGAGAAGTTAATAAGTATTATACTTGTTTATCTGACAGCACATCCTGTTCTCAAATCTTAATTTCAAATCATACGAGAAAAATGGTGGACGGATAAAGACATCTCACTGGTGACGTTATGCTTCCCTCCAGACTGTCTTACAATATTTACTAGTTGTTCAGAATAACTAAACATACAGTAAATTCTAAACTCCCAACTATTCGAACTTTGATGACACTTTCTCAATTAAAACTCCACCAAAAAAAAAAAAGTGTGAGCGATTTTTTATTCTTTGATAACAATAAATCTATATAAACATAATATATAAGTAAAATTATTTAATGCTAATGGTATTTTTGTCTATGGATTTTAATAAATAAATTTCGATATTATATATTATAGAAAATAATATATATTCTTAATATATTCAGTCATTCTGTTTTGATATAACATGTAGATTGTATATATATTTATTTATTTAATAAATCTGATAAATCGATACATGTACATAGATTTGCAATAAGAAAGCAATTGCTCCGTATATATATATATTTATTTCTTTTAACAAGATTGTCTACAGCAGGGAGTCTTTCCCCTGAAATCTCGTTCAGTTCAAAGTCTTGGCAAAGGTACAGAAGTCGTTTTATACCCAGCAGGAGAACCGGTCTCAGCGGGACACTAGTGAGGTGCATGTGGGAGAGCAATGCATATATATATATATAAACAAAAATTAACTCTCCTTTCGTCCTAATCATGTTTATATTTTACCTTAGTTTTTATTCTTATTATAATAATTTCATTAAATGGAAAAGGTTGACATATAAATGGATAAAAATAAGAAATAGAAAAAAGGAAAAAAAAAGAAAAATAAAGTGGAAATATAAAATAGACATTGGCATAAAGCAAGCAAAACCAATCACAATAATTTCTTGCCAGATTGGCAAACATAAAAATTTCATAAACAATGTATTTTTACTTTCTCTTACTCCACCTAGTAAGAGGAAATATTGGTTATCGTGCCAAAAATTTTCAACATCGAGTTTCAGTGGGAAATATCCGGTTTGAGTCCCCTGCGTTCTTAAAAAGTGTTTTTTTTAGAAAATGGTCTGGTGTGTGTTTAGTGGACCGCATAGTCGAACCAAAAAAAAAAATGTCGAAAGTTGAACTTGATATTCCCATAAGTATCACCATGAGACCCGACAATAGGTTATCTATCAAAATCCACAACCGGAAGTTCCCTACTTTAATAGGTCGGTTTCTTTTCTTTGGCGATTTCTCAATAATAAACTCCGACGCTTTTCTTCAAACTTCCAAGTATCAACTCCACCATACAGAAGTTTAACAACTTTAGTTGAAACATTTTTTGAAAAAATCATTTAAGGGCACGTTTAGGGGAAGAGGGTGTGTTACGATTTCACTCTAAAGTGCTGTTTCATCTTCTACCACAATTCAATCATCAAATATATAATAGGAATTCAATATGTTGTTGAAATTTTCGAGTTCAAGAAAATTGGTTGAACGGAGTGAGTTTACTTTACCACGTAACTAAATAATTTTTTTCCCTTTTTTTGCGATTCCTCAAAAATGGCTTCCAACGACTTTCCTTGGACTCCTAATAAACTAAACATACAAAAGATCTACAACTTTATTTACAAAATTTTTCTGAGAAAAATTTTAATTAAGGGCACTTTTAGGGAGGAAGGTGGGATTTCAGTTTTCAGCAAACAGTGGTGCTGTTTCAGTTTATTATACAATTCTATCATCTAAATAATATTAATTTGTAAGGATTAAATATGTTGTTGAAATTCCAAGTTTTAAAAACTTCGGAAGATTGGAAGTGCGTTTTTATTGAACAGTTTTTTTTTGTTTTTTTTTTTCACTTTTTTTGTGATTGTCTCCATAAAAACATCGACGAATTTCATTAAATTTGCTTTATACAAACTATGAAGTTGGTTGACAATTACAACTTTGAAAATTGGAGTTAGAGAAAGTTGTGTGAGTGTTTCACTCTAGATTTTTTTTTGAAATAACATACAAAACTGTAAACTGAATTCATAATTTAAAATTCATAAATCTGCACATTACTAATTAGAAGATGTAATAATAACTACAAAAGAAAGAAATTTAATATGTTCAGAATTAAAAATTTATTTAACATAGAATTATATCATAATATTAAATTAATTCCATGGATAAAAGATATAGAAATAAAATAGGCTAAAAAGAACCACAGCTCGGAATTCTGTTTGAACTGTTTGAGATATTTCTAGCATCTCACGATATTCTGGACTAAGTATTTGTTTTTTATATGTACTTGAATTTGTATACATTATACACATACATTAAAATAAATAAGTAAAGTTTAAATATCCTGTTTTAAAATTATTTCAGAACTTTCAAATTATTTGAACTTATCATTTATTTTTAATTTTTTAAAAACAAATTTCATTAACAACTGATTATAATGGCAAGAAAGCGGCAAATTTGGCACACACATGCTGGACTCAATAGTTTCAATACTAGCCGTAGTAAATGCCACCATCAAAACCCCCACAACAATGTATTGGCGTATAAGCTTTAGTTTGTAGTGAATCTCCCAACAATAGGCTGTCAAGCTAGAAGGAACTGAGGAAAAAAACGGAAATCTGAGGACTTAGCATCAGTTTGCAGACAACTTTAAAGAATATGAACATTAGTCCCAACTAATGAAGAGTACAATTCCAAGTTGTTGTGGTTGGTTCCGCAGAGCTGGAAAGCATCAGAGACATTTTCCATGATAGCGTGCTTCTTTTTGTGGTCATCGACCGGTTTCGGACGTTCGCTCATCTTCAGGATGCGTTTGTCATACACTGTGACACACAAACTTGCATAGAGCAAATTCAGTTTACACACTAGTAGTGTGCACACTAAGAAAATCTACAATTACAAACCAAACTAGAGGAGGAAGCTTGGAAGATCAAGGAAGAAAAGGATGGAAGATGTGAAAGAAGGAATGGCAGCAAAAGACCTGAAGGAAGGAAAGGAAGGGCCCTGTCAGTTAGGTTTAAATTTAAATATGCCGCTACAAGTTGCGATAGAGGGCGCCCTCAACATCCATTCATATTTGTATAACCTCTATCAACCTTTTTTATAAACCTACCCCTCTCCCAAAAACCCCCTTAAATGACTTTACCAGAAGGAAAGTTACAAATAAAAGTTGTAGCTCTTTATATGTGCATTACACATTACAAGTTAAAAGAAAACAGTTGGAGCTGCTGCTACTTCCTAGTAAAAACACACTTCCGGTCATCCGATTTTTTCAAACTCAGAATTTCAACAACACATTCATTTCTAATTAACATTATTTAGAT
Source organism: Triatoma infestans (assembly GCA_011037195.1). NCBI lineage: Eukaryota > Metazoa > Arthropoda > Insecta > Hemiptera > Reduviidae > Triatoma > Triatoma infestans. The sequence goes on from JAAEAF010007036.1 coordinate 14,814, forward strand.
GACAGAATTGTCTAATAAACTGAAATAGACTTTAGATAAAAATCTAGCCCCACCCCTCCCCCATAACTGCCCTTATATGAATTTTCCCAGAGAAATGTTTTTTTTCAAATAAAGTTGTCGCTCGTTGTTTTGTGTGAATGTACGAAGTTTAGGAAAATCGTCGGAGCCATTGTTTTAAAAAAAAAAAAAAGAAAAAGTAAAAAAACAAAAACCTAGTACAAGTGGTACTTCAGGTGAGGAATTTTGAAAGATAAACCTACTGTAAGATCCATGGGGTACCTAAACGGATATCAAGTTTCAACTGTCTGGACGGTTTTCGTTGTTGACCTATGCTCCGTTCTCATGCGATACACCACCAGACCCTATGTTACAAACCACTTTTTTGGACTCAGGGGACCTCAAAACGGATATTTCCGGTGAAAACTCAATATCGAAAATTTGACACGATTACAATACTTCCTCTTACTAGGAGTAATAGATCTAGTTATAATCCTTATACATCTAAACCTTCCAACTTAAAATACTCCATGAAATCACCTCAATTGCTTCTTATACTACTTCTTTATCTCTTGCGTATTATACGTGCACAATTGTCCATTCAAAATATCCGCTTTACTAATTTTTACTTTTTCTTCACTAATGTTGTAAAATATTACAAAAAAACAGTTATAACAATATGAAAAATGTAAACAAGGAAGTATGTATATAACGATAAAGTTAACACCAGTCAGACACGTACATAATAATAATAATACTATCTACATATTGTGCGTATGTATATATACATATGTGTGTATGTATGTATTGGGTGTACGTTTAAATTACAAAGTTAAAACCTACGTGATAGAGTGTGGAACTAGTTTTCTAAGAAAGAGTTCTATAGATATATATATGTATATATATGTAATATGTATATGTATAAGAAAGTGCAGAGGCGTGCCAATCCAATAAAAGAGTTTAGAGAGTGAATAAAATGAAAAAGGAAATACATTAATGATTGACTATATCTGTGTGTGGCTGAAAATACAAGTTAATGATGGTAGGCGTATTGTGCTCCGCTATTTTGAATCCGCCTACCGATTTTTTTTTTTTTTTTTTTTTTTTAACAATATCAACTTATCATTATTTGAAATCTTATATTATTAAGAAATCTAAATAGTATACTTATTTGTATTTTTACTTTCTGCTACTTTAACATAAGATAAAGTATTGCAATCACGTCTGTTTTTCGATATCGACTTTTTACTTGATAATTCAAAATATTTGTTTTGAAGTTCCCTAAGTCCAAAAAAAAATGGAAAATCGCAGATATTTTGACATTTGACATCAATCGCAGAAAATTGCTCGCTCTCAGGATACCCGACTAAATATCACTTTATTTGAGTCGATTTTTCAGCTTTATTGCGATTTTTTTTTTTTTTGGGGGGAAACATATACCCAACGATTTTTTTTAAACTTCTCAAAACAAGCTATAGATAGATCTAGACTTCTATTTGAAATACGTTATTATCCCGGAAAAATTATCAGAGCGATTTTGGGGGACCCCCGGGTTGTATAATAAAAATAGGAAACAATTAAATAAAACATTTATTGAGGTGAGATATCTTTAGCGTGTGCTCGGTTTGATTAAAAAAAAAAAAAAACCGGAATAATTAAAGAGTGAAAATATTGAGTGGACTGAACATAATATATTGCGAGCGAAATGAGAAAATTATATTTTTTTTGTTTCTTTCTTTTTAATTTAAGGCGCGTCAACATCTATGGTCTCAGTGCACTGCCGGCCACCCGACAGTGTTCTCTCGTTGCAGACAATACTGCCCATCAGCGGACACTGAGTTGTAGAGGCTCCTAGGAAGAAAAAAATCTAAGGGTAGCGTAGGTGGATTCGAACCCGGGTCTTCCGCGTGGGAGTCCAGTACATAACCACTTAGCTATTCCCTTCCCAGAATTTAAATATTAAAAATTAAAAGGGAAAAAAAATTAATATAAAAATTAAATTTAAAAATGGGTAGCAAATATTATTTATTATAACTTTCAATAAGCCAAAGAAATGGCGCTTACCTTGAAACGCAGAATCCTTGTTACCAGTATTGGAAGACCCATGTGTCCTTAGCCCATATCGGGGAAACGGGGAAGAAGTAAAAATAGCAATAGGAAATAATTCGCATGCATCCAACTGTTGAGTCATGTACCAATACACTGCTACTTGGCTGATGATCGTAGATTAAATGGGCTCCCAGAAGCTGCACGGCAGGAAACCAACACGGAAGTAACAACCATGTGATTTAACAATAAACCTATGCAGGCTAGGTCGACAAAAGGACCAAACTTGGGTTTTCACAATTAAGGGCAATCAAACTGGCTTGAATTATATAATTATATTCAAGAGAGTATTGCGTAACGACTTACTCCTTCGAGCTTAAAATGGCGACTGACTGAGAGAGAAGAAAATGCATAGGTTACCTCCTCTCTACTCTTAGGACACAGCCTAATAAATTAGTAAATTTTTATCAAGGTAGTACAATACCTCCCTCCAAAATAAAATTATTGTACGGCGTAAGCGGCAAATTTAAATTTATATTAAATACCGAACAGATGTGCCATTTGAGTTTATTATGCTATTCTATCATCTACATAATATTAATTTCGAATAAATATAAATTTATTCCTAGTTTGAAGTAAATATAGTTACTATGCAATCAAGATCTGTGCTGAGGGGAACTTGCGTAAGGGCTGTAGGAATATGGAGATATGCATCTTCTCGGACAGTCAGGCTGCACTGAAGGCACTTGGGGCATTCAGAATCACTTCCTTCCTAGTCAGGGAGTGTAAAGACTCCCTGTAGGCGTTGTCCCGGCACAACAAAGTGCGGCTGGTATGGGTGCCGGGACACAAGGAGATTAAAGGTAATGAACTAGCCGACCAACTGGCCAGGAATAGAGCGAATACTCCTTTCGCTCCTTTGGAACCTGTTTGGGAATAGCCAAAAGTATGGCTAGGGCGTATCTGAGAGAATGGACTCGGAGAGAAGATAATCGTCACTGAAGCCTAAATACTGGAGCAAAACACGGCAAAATGGCCATACTAGAGTTGTGTAAAAGAAAAACCAGAGAGACTCTGGGTTTAAGCAGGTATCAGATCTGTCTGATAATAAGCCTATTTACAGGGCATGGCAGGTTCAAGAAACATCTGCACAAGGTGGGATTGGTTGATTCGGCGCCGTTATGTAGACTGTGTCAGGAGGAGGAGACGGCCTCTCACCTGTTGTTTGTTTGTGTTTCGATCGGCAGATTGCAGTACGAGATCTTCGGCACGTTGAGACCGGAGGAAATCTGAACTGGAGGAACTGGTGGGGAAGGTTCTGGGCCTCATGAAGAGGGAGGGCTTCCTCTACTAGCTATTGAGGGGTTGGCACAATAAGCACTGGGTAGGCTGCAGTGCTGGGTTTGAGCCCCCCCCCCCCTGTGTCATTCTAATTCTCTAAATATAGTTAAATATAGTTGGATATTTTTTGTTTTTTGCGGCTTTCTCCATAAAGACATCAACCAAACGGGTTTCATTAAATTTGTTGTTCTAACCACACACACAAAACTATTACTTTTGTTTAAAACAGTTTTCGGAGAAAATTGATTCCAGAAAAGTTCTGTGGAAATGGAAGGTCATGGCTTCGCCAAAAAATTTGCAGATCTCTAAGCAAGTTTATTAATTCAACTATGTAAATTATAGTAAGAGTCATATGTGAGTGTTTCATGTCACAGAAATGGTCTATAAGTTTCTCACACTTAGCGTTCGCGAAGCTGAGAAAGGCTTCAGAAAAATCTGTAGACTTCGAAGCTTGTGAGAAGAAATCAGGCAGTTAACTTGGTGAAAATCAAGTGCACGGTGGTAAATGGTCACAAAATTGAACGAAAGTGCCCTGCTTTAAATAGCTCGGTGTAAAGCTTAACGCCAACGGTATGCTGAGTGTAACAGCAACCAAACAGAGATCAGCAACCAAAGAGAGTAAAGAGAAGAGAAACAAACCCAACCACTCTCTCGGACTGGAATGGGAGAAACTGTATAAATATAGCGACGGACAGTCCATGAGAATACACAGTTTAACACAGTTCAATACAGTTAACTATAGTTCATCATATCGCCATTCACTTCGTGCCATTCTCATACCACTCTACCTTAACCATACTCTACTATAAAGTCCAGGCAGACTGTGTCTCTTTATTATCTTTATTATTATAGATAGTTAACCAGTTTAACCATGTCTTCTTAATTCATCAACCAGACCTAAATTCTCTCCACCTAACACATCCATTATACTGAGGAATAAGCGGTAGATGCCCGCTGGGAAGATATTTTATGACTTTATTAAAAGATTCTTAGGAAAACACAATTGGTGTGAAACACTCACATGACTTTCTCTTGTTCCTTTTAATCCAATTATATATAAAATGAAAATCTTTCTTTAAATTCAAATTTTACGCATTTGTCCTAATATAGGGGTGGTGGAGGATAAATACCACCCTACAAGAAAAGGTAGAGAAATGGCCCAGTAGAGCGCTTTAAAAACACTGAACCAATTACATATTATAACATTTAAAATTAACACAAATTCCGCTCAACTATAGAAACTAATTTTTAATTGCTCTTACTTCTTAGTAAAAGGAAGTACTGTAATCATGCCAAATTTTCCATATCGAGTTTTCACCAGTAATATCCGTTTTGAGGTCTCCTGAGTCTAAAAAAAATGGTTTTTAGAAAATGGTCTGTGTGTGTGTGAATAGCATAGCTCAATAACGAAAAATCATAGAAAGTTCAAACTTAATATTCCAATAAGATATCAGCATGAGATCCGACAGTAGGTGGTAATCTGTCAAAATTCCTCAACCGGAAGTACCACTCTACTGAATGGTTTTTTTTTTTTTTCACTTTTTTGCGACTTTCTCAAAAATAGCTCCGACGATTTTCTCCAAACTTTATATATCAACTACACATGAAAAATACTGCAACTTTTATTTAAAACATTTCTCAGGGAAAATTTATTTAAGGTCACTTTTGGGGGAGGGGTGTGTTTAGGCATTCCTACAAATTGCTATTTCACTTTACCATACAATTGTATCATCTAAATAATATTAATTAGAATTAAAAATGTTGTTGAAATTTCGAGTTTGAAGAAAATCGGATGATCCGGAATTGCGTTTTTACTAGTAAGCATTTTTTAGTTTTCCGCTATTTTCACTGAAACGACACCCAACTATTTTCTTTAAACTTGATATGTGCACTGCACATATAAAAAGGTACAACTTTTATTTGTAACATTTCTTCTTGGTAAAGTCATTTAAGGGGGGTTTTAGGGAGAAGAGTGGGGTTATGTTTTTCTTTAAAGTGCTAACATAGTTGATTATACAAATCTACCATTATAACAAAATTAATTAGAAACACAAATATATTGCCAAAATTCCGAGTTTCAAGAAAAATTAGTAAACCGGAAGTGCGTTTTTTCTGAACAATTATTTCAATTTTTGCGATTTTCACCATAAAAAATACCGATGAATTTTATTAAATTTGGCACACTAACAAAAGTTATCAATTATAATTTTGAGAACTGGAGTAAGAGAAAGTTGTGTGAGTGTTTCACACCAGATTTTTTTTTTTTTTTTTTTGAAAAATGTTTTAAATAAATATAATACGTTTTTATCTGTAAAGTTAGCATACCAAGTTTAATGGAAATCGCGTTTTCGTGAAAATTACAAAAAAAAAAAACTTGAAAACCTATTCTACAATGCCACACTTCCGGTTAACCGATTTTCTTCAAATCATGGAGTCAATTCTAATACTGTGAATTACTATTGCGTACATAGGTGTGGAACCACATATTGCATTGAACTAATACTTCAAATTTCCCCAAAATTTCCGCGGCACACCAAAAGTAAATATGAATTGTGGTTGGTTCCGCAGATATACGAGGTGTGTAAATTAAGTAATGAGACTGATTTTTTTATCTTTTTTTTATTCAAATAAAATTACAATTCAACATTGTCCCCTTCAAAGTAACTACCTTGGGAAGCCACACAACGCTGAAGACGATTCTTCCATTCGTCATAGCAGTGCTGGAACTCGGATACTGGAATAGACTTCAGTTGGTCGGTTACGGCTGTTTGAATATTCTCCAATGTTCCAAAATGACGTCCCTTGAGTGATTTTTCAATTTGGGGAACAAAAAAAAGTCACATGGACTCAAGTCGGGTGAATAAGGAGGCTGAGGAGCCACAGGAATGTTATTACTGGCCAAATACTCATTAATAGAAATCGCGGTGTGACACGGAGCATTGTCGTGATGCAACACCCACTTGTTTTTGATGTTTGGTCTCACACGCATGACTCTTTTTCGAAGTCTCTCAAGAACTTCTCGGTAAAAATGTTGGTTTACCATTTGGCATTGAGGCACAAATTCTTTGTGAACGATTCCTTGGCTATCAAAAAGCAAATCAGCATGCATTTGATTTTTGACTTGCTCATTCTTGCTTTTTTTGGCCTTGGAGAGGTTGAAGTGTGCCACTGCATGCTCTGACGCTTAGTTTCTGGGTCATACTCAAACACCCAAGACTCGTCTCCTGTAATAACACGTTCCAAAAAATTGGGATCGTTTTCAATTGCTCCCAAAAAGTCAAGGCTCCTTTCCTTTCTGATGTCTTTTTGCTCTTGTGAAAGATTTTTCGGAACCATTTTTGCACAAATTTTTCTCATCCCCAATTCATTAGTCAAAATTTGATGAACGTTGTGTGAGTCAAATTCAACTCTTCGCCGATCATTCGGACTGTCAAACGACGATCTGAACGCACGAGATCGCGGATTCTGCCAACATTTTCGTCGGTTCTTGAAGATGAAGGCCTTCCGCTGCGAGGCTCGTCTTCAATTGATTCCCTTCCTTCTGCAAACGACTTAAACCACCTAAAAACCTGTGCTCTCGACAAAACATTGTCTCCATAGGCCTGGCACAGTTTTTCAAACGTTTCCGTTGCACTGTGCCCAAGTCTGAAGCAAAACCTGATAGCACACGTTGCTCGTAATTGATGTCACTCATTTTTAAAATTTGCCCCTGCACTACGTATACCACGTCTTGTATCCATCCAAAATAGAACCTATAGCATATTTTTTTACATATCCATAAATAATTACTTAAACATAAAACTAAAACCTGGTGGACCCCTGTGCACACTTTCTCTCTTACTCTTCTTCTCCCCCTTCTCATTGCCAATTTATTCTTTTTTTTTAATGGAAATGAAATCGTCGCTCACTGAAAAAAAAAAAAAAACTGTCCGTTTAAAGCGCATTTCCGGTGTACTAATTTGCTTGAAACTCGTAATTTTGGCCATCTATTTATTTCTAATTAATTTTGTTTGGATAATAGAACTATATAATCAATGTATGTGTAGTGGATATACCATGTTTAAAGAAAATCGTCGGTGCCATTTTTGAGAAAAACGCATAAACGTGAAAAACTAACAAGTAATGTGGTAATTCCAGTTGAGGAATTTTGACAGATGACCCACTGTTAGATGCCATGGTGATACATAAACGGAATATCAAGTTTTAACTTTCTACAGTTATTTGTTTTTAAGCTATGCTGTTCACATACACACACAGACCATTTGCTAAAAATCAATTTTTTTGGATTCAGGGGACCTCAAAACGGATATTTCCGGTGAAAACTCGATATCGAAAATTTGGCACGATTACAATACTTCCTCTTTCTAGGAGTGAGAAAAAGTAAAAAAAAGGGTAATTAATATAATATCTGAGCTTATTTCGATGAACACAAATGCTTTATATTCGACTCGATATTTGAAAGTGCAACCATTTTTTGATCAAGACCTTTTAAGGACGTCCGCTTATCAATATTAATTAACACAAGAGTTGAAAAACTTTTTCCACATAAATATGTCGTTGAAAATGGAGGAGAATTAAAACAGCGGTCATTTGAAATCCGAGGATATTCTTTCCTAACCGAAACCCAGAAAGCATCTAATGGAACTTCGGCAAAGTGAGGATTAAGCGTCCCGTCTTTACTCAGTTTTATGTTAGAACTTGAAAAAAAAAATGTCGAAGTCAATTTTTACGATTTTATTAACTAATTAAAAGTTGTGTGAGTGTTTCACATCACTTGTTGTTTTTTTTAGTTTACAAATAAAAACAGACAGAAAGAAAGAAACCTATTACTTACCAGAATATATGATACTGATCAGCAGCTATTAAAGGATGGATAAGCCATGGAAAAGTCAAAAATTACGGCTTTTTATTTAAATAGATGATTTGTCTAAATTACTGACAGTGGTATGTATAGTCTTGAGATGATGATCTTGGATATCATATAAAAGTTAAATAATAGTTTCGGGCGCCATAAGGACTAAAGATGAAGTAAGTACTTAAAGGGAAAGAAAAAGGTTAAAGCGGCAAGTGAGGGGGACCCCATGTACCGTTAGTACCGGCTGAGTGGTTTCAAACTATTGTGTATAGAGAATGGTGGATCCCCTTTGTATCCCATTCTTAGAGCCATTACCTAGCCTAGCCCACTACAATAACTAAACAGTACTGTCTCTACTTCTATAGCATTATATTCTCATCTCGCCACAAACTCCCCCTTATATTCAAATTGTACCCAGAACAAACCTTCCTTAACTACTCGTATAAAAGGACAAACATTTTTAAAAGTATATATTCCTGCTAACAACTAGTAACTATAATAGTATTCTTTAGTAGTAATTATATCATAATAGACGATATTATAAGTAACCAGATGACAAGACTTCCTTTAATGAACAAAAATTACCATCCTCATACTTCATTTTCTCCCTTTTTACCAGGAAAAAGTAGTAATTAGGATTAACATACAATACAATTAACGATTCTAAGTATTGTTTCTAAAATGGAAATTCAAAATATCTATTGTTATTTAGTTTACATTTCCTTCTACTAACAAGAATTATTAGTTCATATTACTTGCTCAGTAACCAACTTTATTTGCGAATCTAAATAGCTCTTATTTGTTTACATTATTTGAATAGAAATTATTGTCGAAGTTATTTCCAAAATTATTCTGCTTTTAATGTATATTTGTTTCATAAAATGATTCTTTAATGTAGAGAGTTGAGCACAAAATCTGTTTTGAATCATTCTTATTAGCTTCTCTAACAACAATTCTCACAGAACTAATAGAAAAAAAAATTGTCTTAAAAATTCGGTATGTTTACTAAATATTCTCTTAACTCCTAAGTGATGTAATAACTAAGTGATGGAATCATTATTTCTACAACAGAGAAAGAAGTCTTAACGTTTCATCCACTCTCAGAATCACCTCAAAAACGAATAATTCCAGAGAAATGTTCAAAATAAAATTAAGATTTACATTTATAAATCATGTTTTATGGTTGATTCCGCAAGGCTGGAAAGTAGCAGCAGAGATATTTTCAATGGTAGCCTGCTACTTTTGGTGGTCATCTACAGGCATTCACCCATCATCAGGAAGTTTTTTTGTCAAAACAATATGATAACATACGACTTGCACAGAGCTAATTTATTGCACCAATGTATCAACTAAATTCTCGGGATATCACTCCCCAGTTTGGGAAATTATAACCAGCGGAGATTAGAGGCCTGAATTGGCTTGAGTAAGAGCAGGCTTCATGTTTTCACAGATTTCCTCACGGGCCATTGCTAACTTAGAGGACACCTGACGAAGCTGGGTTTAGAAAGTGACAGCTCATGCAGATTCTGTGGGGAGTTGGAAGAAACTCTATTACACCTCCTAACGCACTGCGAGGCTGCCACTCGGACAAGATTTAAGAACCTGGGTAGCTACCAGGTGGAAGAGGGGGATATACCTTCTCTAGAGCCAATCAGGTTACTAGGATTCCTCAGGGATCTCAACCTGATGGAGGTTCTGTAGAACGGATGTTCATTTGGGACATCTGATCGGGTGCTGTGGGCAAATAGCCTGCGGCACCCAGGGGACACAGCACAATAGATCGCAAGGTCGCAGTGCATGGGCCCCCCTTCTAAAAAAAAAAAAAAAAATCAACTAAATTTGCTTTGTGCAAGTCTATGTTATCACACTGTTTTGACAAAAAACATCCTGATGATTGGCGAACGCCCGAAACTGGTCGATGACCACAAAATGAAGCTGTCTATTATGGAAAATATCTCTGATGATTTATAGATCTATATTATGTTTAACAAATTTATGGAAATTCTTGATTTGTTTACAAACTTTGAACTGAATGCAAAATTACATCAAAAAAATACCTTCAATCTCTTCTGTGGTGGTACTTCAGAACAAATACATTGACAAACGATTACAAAACAAATCTCTACGACTTTCTTTTATTGTAGTTTACACAGTTTTAAGTGACGAATTTTCTTTAAACTTATAATATTTAATAAATGTTTGGAGGGCGCCCCCTCTGGGATGGACATTGAGGGGTGGGATCACTGCGGAGGTCTTATTTGGTGAGTCAGACAGGAAACTCCTGCAGAAATGGAATGATTGATGGAGGCTATCGTCTAAGGGGTGGTTTATGTAGGCGTTTGTGAGCAGGGCCATATGGCCCTGGGGAATTTTCTTGCGCGGTTGCTAGCCGCGTTACAGGGCATGAACATTTTTCCCGAAAACCCTATTTCCTCTTTCATACTTTGGGGGATCTTTTTAGACCGTTCCTACCCATTCGGGTTTACCGGTCCCACGTTGCAAGCAACGGGATCGTTTAACAAGAGGAGGCTGTCACCACTCTGGAAGGGTCGTTTAGTTGGCTCAACCAGTAATTGTAATTGTGAACCACAATTACAATGCTTCAGAAAGTAATTTGCAATTACCAATTACAATTATATGTATTTGTAATTTTATTTCTGCAATTTCAAATTACAATAATTGGTAAGTAATCGTAATTGTAATTGAAATTACGTTTTGCCCAACTCTCTTCCGCTTACTTTATTTTGTGGTCCATCAACACTGGTTTTAGACGTTCACTCAACTTAAGAATATGTTGATAAACAGTATGATCACATAGACTTGCACAGTGCAAAATCCCAAGTTTGAGACATCATACCTGTTTTGTCTAGACAAACTGAAGATATGCGCACATGCGAAACCGGTAAAAGACCACAAAATGAGGCAGGCTATCAAGGAAAAATTCTCTTTCCTTGATTGAACTGTTATTGTTCAATAAATAAGGGGATAAAAATAATTTACTCCATGACGATATAACTATACTTTAACTTTAAAGAATATTTAAAATCTTTTTGTTAAACAAATTGTTTTAGTAAGCACTGGATTCTTAAAAAAATAATAATAATGATGAAATTAAAAAAAAGGGTACATTGAAGAAAGTCTGAGATAAAATTAATATTTCATATCATTTATCTACATGCTGAAGTTGGCAATCTTGTTTGATTGTTAAGAGGAACATAGTGGAATAGAGATGTACTTTAGAACATCTTAGTAGCTACAGTTGAGTGAACAAACTCCCGGCTTATCTATCTTTAACTTCAGCTTACTCAATTTAAAAAAAGAAAGCTGAGACAAGCAACTGTTTAGGTTAGTGATTAAGCTGTTATTATTATTAATATTATACATGCTTGGGAACGGCTCAATACCATATATATATTATTTGTTTTTGTTAAATTAAAATAACTTCAATTTAATAAAGGTCAAATTAATTAGGAGAGTTAATTAGGAGTAAATTTACACTTAAGCTAAACAAACTATAGCTTAGGGCCTCGCTTTTGGAAGAGGTCAGATTTGGACAAATTTTGTTAATACTCCAGTTAAGCAATCAAATTTTCTCATTTAAAAAAATATGAAAAAGTAATATTAATAAACGTTGTGGTTGGTTCTGCAGAGCAGGAAAAAATCAGTGATATTTTCCATGGTAGCCTGCTTCTTTTTGTCGTTTCATCGACTGGTCCTCGGGCGTTCGCCAATCATCAGGATGTTTTTAAACTAGGTCATTTTAAGACCACTGTATCAACTAAATTTGCTGTTGTGGTTGGTTCTACAGAGTTTTTTTTGTCAAACAGTGTGATAACATAAGACTTGCATAGAGCAAATTTAGTTTCAGAGATATTTTCCGTGATAGCCTGCTTCTTTTGGTGGTCGTCGACCAGTTTCGGGCTTTCGCCCATCATCAGGATGTTTTTGTTAAACAATGTAATAACATAGACTTGCACAGAGCAAATATAGTTGATACTCTCTGTATCATTGTACACACTGAGTGTATCAACTATTTTTGTTCTATGCAAGTCTATGTTATCACACTGTTCGACAAAAAACCATCCTGATGATGGGCGAACGCCCGAAACCGGTCGATGAATCCACAAAAAAACAAAAAAAAAACAGGCTATCACGCACAATATCTCTGATAATAATGCTTAGGTTATGAAGAAATTTAGTGAAGATCGATCAAGAAAGAAACATCTAATTATACCAACGTTTCGACAGAATTTCCTATCTTTATCAAGGCTTTAATATATCGTTAATTTGGAAGATGTGGAAAAAGAATTTTTAGTGAATTTCTTTGTGAATCTAAAATAGCCAAGTAATTATTTAGAGCATTTTCCGTGGTAGACTGCTTCATTTTGTTGTCATCGATCGGTTTCGGATGTTCGCCCATCTTCACGATGACCACAAAACGAAGCAGGCTACCACGGAAAATGTCTCTGATACTTTCCAGCTCTGCGGAACCAACCACCATAACAACAAATATTTAGAGTTTTTACTTTCAACCACTCTTTACAAAAAAATAGGAGGATTTTTATGAAACCAAAGCCAAATGAAACTTAAGCCGCCGTGTGGCGGATGTGTTGAAACAAACAGACAAACATATATGGACTAAAAATTTTTATACTTTTGCGAGATATTACTGTTCTTATTAAAGGAGTATCAAAAGCAAATAAAATGTAAAAAAGGGCAAATTTAGAAAATCATAGTTTATTTGATTTTTCTTACTTCAAAAATGAAAACCTTTGTTTAGTTTGTTAATTAGACATATATTATGGTTATTTATACTTGAAAGAGATAAATTGTGTTATATATTATCTTGATACCATGGAAATATATTAAATTTTATCTTGTTTAGATTTAATGCCATTAAATTCCTCACTGGTATGGCTCAAATTAATATTCTTGACATACTTTGGTCTTATTCAATTGGTTGTTAGCTGAACGGACATGTATTTCAAGTGGTGCTATTTCAATGTGAAGTAAAGTTCAGAAATGCATAATTAATGTGAACTTGAATGTATGCTAATTAATATAACTTAATTAACTTGTATAGAAACCTTATAACCCAGAACGTTCATTTCATTGGTATTTTCAACGATACTCCGCTAAATTAGACGAAAGTCATTTGATTGATTTATAGGAAGAATATCAATCCCTTGGGATTGTACCGATTTTCAGAATTAATCAACTATTCCTTGTATACACATTAATAAACCTGTTTCTATACATACAAGTCCAATCATCGAATGAGGTAAAGTTTAAGAATCTTGTATTTGGGACGAAATGTCGTTTATGTTATCATTTGAATCAGCCTTTAACTTTATTATTTCATTTCCGGTCTTACTGTGTGAAATAAATGCTTTCTCATACTTACTATCTCATTCTTAAGCGATTCCTTTCAAACAAGATATCTGCTAGTGATGGCCCAAGTTATTTTTCGTTTTATCATATTTAGGCCGGTGTTTCTCTTGATAGTATCGTTGGACCTTATCTCATCACATTATGTACTTCAGAACTTTCAACTCATCCTCGATCAGCTCGCAAATTGCAACATTTAAATTCTCTGTAACAGAGGTTTCGTAAATGAAAATAAGATTAATGTATACGTTCCGAAGAAAGGGATCTAAAGCAGAGAGAGAGAGAGAGAGAGACGCAAAAATTGAGAGTCTCACTCGCTACTTAAACCAGACGAGAGTGAAACACTCTGTTTAAATACAGCTGCGCTAGCTCTACAGGAGACAGTCTTTAGAACAGTTTTATACAGCAGTTGCAACGCGTCAGCAACCAACTACTACTACCTTTCTCTTGACTCACTCTAAATCTCCCGCTACTAATTTCTACATTCATGTAAAATCCTGGCAGTTTTTGTATACTTCTTGATTATACAGTGTTCAGCATTATTTCCACGTTACTCATACGAACCCAATTCTCTACTTCTCTTACACATTATAGTGAATATACAGAAATGGCAGACACTCTTAGATAACTTACCGCTATATCAGGCTGCACTTCCTCGCGCCAACACAGTTCGATATTCGGACTTAAACTTTTTAAACAAATAACTAGGAACGAAACTAGAACAAAGCTCAGCACGAAACGTTCCTTACTTATTAGCGTGACAGCCGACCAAAACAAATACTCATTTGAACAACAAACTATGGATATTCAACGCCCTACTGAGAGTCCGGTATGGACTTTACGGACTACGAAAATTAGGTGTAGCCAAGCATTCTAATATTACCTCCTTCAAAATTCTTCACCTTATATTATGTCTCTAACACAACCATTCATAATGATCCCACCGTACCATTCATCAAGGTCTTAATAGCATCTAGCTGTAGAAAGTTTCACTCTCGCCTCTCTAGTTTCCATTAATTCATCAACACTTATCTCTGGCACTTCCTGACAATTCTACTTGAAGTCTAACATTAACATTGCAATCTGGCGTTAGCCTTGCGATTCCCTTGGAGACGGAGATCACTAAATAGATAATGATAGATAGATCATTATAAAAAATGGAGAGATAATTCACTAAATATTAGATAGATCACTAAATGTTCAGGAGAGACACCCAGTGGGTGACAAACTCACTCTCGCCTATATTGTAGTCACCTTATTTACTTGTTACAGAAGCTTTATTGCCCAGTAGTTTTAAAATTTCAAAAAAAATAAACCTTTATTATTGAAATATTATTAATTCTGGATATTATTATTTGAATTCTGTTCAGGATTATTTGTCCTACCAACTCCCCAACAAATCAATTCTTCTAGAAAAGTGTTTCCAATAAAGTGATAGGCCTATAGGTGTCGTACCAGAAGGCATTTAGTTAAAATACTAGAACTTTAAAGAAAATCGTTGGAGAAGTTTTCAAGAAATTCGCTAAAAACTGAAAAGAAAACAAAATCTGGTGTGAAACACTCACACAATTTTCTCTGACTCCAGTTTTCAAAATTGTAATTGACAAATCTTTTAGTTAGTATACCAAATTTAATAAAAATTCGTCGGAATTTTTATAAATAAAATTACGAAAACTGAAAAACTGTACAGTGATAACGCACTTCCGGTTTATTAATTTTCTTGAAATTCGGAATATTGGCCATCTATTTATTTCTAATTAATTTTGTTTGGATGGTAGAATTGTATAATTAACTAGGATAATCACTTTAGCGAAAAACATAACCCTACTCCTCTCCCAAAAACCCCCGTTAAATGACTTTACCAGAAGAAATTTACAAATAAAAGTTATAGCTTTTTATACATGTAGTTTACATTCCAAGTTTAAAGAAAATAGTTGGAACTGCTGCTACTTCATAGTAAAAACACACTTCCGGTCATCCGATTTTTTTTTCAAAATCAAAATTTCAACTACATATTTAATTCTAATTAATATTATTTAGATGATAGAATTGTGTAATAAACTGAAATAACACATTAGGTGAAACCCTAATCCCACCCTTCCCTTAAAAGTACCCTTACATGAATTTTCCAGGAGCAATGTTTCAAATAAAAGTTGTAGCTCTTTGTATGAGTAGTTGATGTACCAAATTTCAAGAAAATCTTTGGAGCCATTTTTGAGAAAAATCGCAAAAAAGTAAAAAAAAAAAAATTCAGTAAAGTGGTACTTCCGGTTGAAGAATTTTGGCAGATAACCTACTGTCGGATCCCATGGTGCTACGTAAACGGAATATCAAGTTTGAACTTTATACGTTTTTCCGTTTTTGAGCTATGCTGTTCACATACATACGTATACATACATACATACACACACACAATTTTCTAAAAACCACGTTTTTTGGACTCAGTGGACCTCAAAACTGATATTTCCGGTAAAAACTCGATATCGAAAATTTGACACGATTACAATCCGTCCCTCTTACTAGGGAAGTAAGAGAAAGTAAAAATGTTTTATGTAATGCTGCACACTTCCGGTGGTGGATTTTCACCGACACTTTCGTGTTAGATGCGATGGTGGTGCCTAAAAGAAATACCAAATTTGAGCTTTCACAGATTTTTCGTTTTTGAGAAATTTTTTTCACACACACATTAAAACATTTTTCAAACACACATAACCTTAAAACAAAAATTTTCTGTTCAAACTCAAATTTCTTAATTTTTTGTGATCGCAATTATTCCTCTTTCAGAGTAAGAGAAACTAAAAATCTGGAAAAATAATTAATGGCTCTTCATGTTGCCGGATATTGATCGAAACTTTCGTGTTGGATCCCGCAAGGAATATCTATCTCCAGTAAGTATTAAATTAGCTTAACGTTGAGAATTTCCAATGAGTTTTCCATTTTAAGCTATTTTGTTCACAAACACACTCATATACACAAATATATACATATATAGTAGGTATAAGAGTGTTCGCTAAAAATACAATTTTTACTTTCTCTTACTCCTTAGTAAGATTGGAAGTATTGTAATCGTGTCAAATTTTCGATATCGAGTTTTCACCGGAAATATCCGTTTTGAGGTCCCTTGAGTCCAAAAATGTGGTTTTTAGCAAATGGACTGAGTGTGTGTGACTGCGTGTGTGTATGTATATATGTGAACAGCATAGCTCAAAAACGAAAAATCGTAGAATGTTCAAACTTCATATTCCGTTTAGGTATCGCCATAGGATCTAATAGTACGTCAGCGGTCGAAATTCCTCAACCGGAAGTACCACTTTACTAAGTGGTTTTATCACTTTTTTGCAATTTTTTCCAAAATGGCTCCAATGATTTTCTTTAAACTTGTTATATCAACTACATGTACAAAGATCTACAATTTTTATTTATAACATTTTTCCGGGAAAATGCATTTAAGGCCATTTTGGGGGGAGGAGGGGTGGATGGATTGTCCTCTACTAAAGTGCTATTTCAGTTAATTACTCAATTCTATCAGCTAAATAATATTAATTAGAATTAAATATGTTGTTGAAATTCCGAGATTCAAAAAATTCGTATGACCGGAAGTGTGTTTTATGTGAAATGTATTTTTTCAGTATTCTGGTTTTTTTTTTTTTTTTTTTTTTTTTTTTTTTTTTTTTTTTTGCTTTTCTAAAAAATGGCTTCCGACAATTTTCTTCAACTATTGTATATCACCTGCATGTACAAAGATCTACACTTTTATTTTAAAACATTTTTTGGAAAATTCATTTTCTAAGGGCACTTTTAGGGGAGGAATGGGGTTATGCTTTTCTCTAAAGTGCTATCATAGTTGATTATACAATTCTACCATCCAAACAAAATTAATTACAAATAAATAGATGGCTAAAATTGCGAGTTTCAAGAAAATTATTAAACCGGAAGTGCTCTTTCACTGAACTTTTTTTTTCAGTTTTCGACGAACTCCAATGAATTTCATCAAATTTAGCACACAATCTCTAAAATTTGAGTAGTTAAATTTTTGAAAACTGGAAAGTAAGAGAAAGTTGTGTGAGTGTTTCACACCAGATTTTGTTCATAGTCCAAACATGAAATGTCAAAACATTTATTTCAAAGAAAATTCAGTTTCGGAAATTTTGAAAAGATTGCAATATTTTCTTTCGCAGAAGTGAGAAGTGACATTCTATACGACCTTCTCTTACTTCATTTCTTCCATTTTTAACTGTTACATTATCGAGTACTCCACCCCTACAAAATGAATGAGTGTATGAATGTAGGTAGGAAATTTAATAATTTGTGCGAACGTATTTATTAGTATGAATGTATTTATTAGCGAGAATGGATTTTTAGGTTAGAGCGTGAATCATATGTGAGTAAGTTATGTAAATAGTTGTATATAGTTTTAAATTAGGGATGAGAGGAATATCAAGTAGTCCATTCTACATTAGGATAGCCTATAGGTCATTATAAGTCTAGTATTATAAGTATAATAGATGTATACTTCAATAATTGTGAAGTTGGTAATCAATATTTATGTAAATTAAATAAATGTTAGGATCAGAAAACTATATTGCATGGCTATAGCAGCCGTAGATGCTAAACCCCCCCCCCCCCAAAAAACCTTGTTACATTTTTTCTTTAAACAAGGTAATTTTATGAAACATTTAGTTATCCTCACACATAAATGTTTTGGTGGAACCACAAATTGTTATCCTTGATTCTTTAGAGACCTTGTCTTATATGAAAGAGTTGAGTTTCTCCCCTTGATCCAGAACGCTGGTAGTGGTTTGAAAATTGTTTATTGATGTGTGGTTTATAATGATTGTTGAGTGTATAATAAGTGTCAGGACTATGATGGATGTAGAAGAAAGAAAACTGAGAGACCGCGAACTTGATTTTTAAACTTCATAAAAAAATACTACTTTGAAATTATTCTATGGACAAAAAAACTACGGACAGTCAAAGTAAAAATTTGGATCCGCGAGTGTTCGCTGATGTCTTTCAGAGAAACATAATAAAGTATCTAGAAGTCTAGTCCTTTTCTTTTTCCATAATTCTAGTAATATAAGATCCTGCTAATTCCCCTTTTTTTCTTAGAGCCAACTTTCTGAACATTATAAGCAATTACAAATTAAATGCAATTAAAGGCTATCTTAGTTTGCCTTCAATTCTAAAAAAAAAAAAAAATGAAAGAACGGCGTAAATTTAAAGGTAAACAATGAATATAAATTACATAAAAAAATTAAAAAATTATATTGTTATTTAAAGGAAATAACATATCTTTAATAAAATTATTTAAAAAAAATAAATCTTAATAAATACAGCGTAGTATTTGAGTCCTGATTGATTCTATTATAAAAATAATAATAATAATAAATAAGTTAAAAAAAAATAAATAAATAAAGAGAGAGACTGTTTATTATAGGTTAGAAACTTTATATGAGATGTTTAAAGATATTTATCTGGAACTCCTGGTGAGCTTTACAGAGAATAATGGATCTCTATATACTCGGAACAACCTTCATTCTCTTCAATATAACTCATTGTGTTCCTTGATTGCGTAATAATCTACCTGAATAGAAAAGACGAGAATATTGTGTTCAAAACTAATTTAAGATAGGTTTATTTTTATTTTTATCATTTCATCATATTTGCAATTGATTTTTTTTTTTTTTTTTTTGTATTAAGAAATTGAATATTACTTAAAGGGCGTTTATATATTTTTAAATGAATCCGTATAACCTTTCAATTCGACAAGTAAATTTTTATGTCTATGCTTTTATGGATTTTTATGTTAACTCTAATAAAAAATCTATACTGTTTCTAAAATCCTTATTACAGAATCACATCATTTTTAATCCATGAATTTTTTTCGGATTTGTTAAGAAGCTCAAAATATGGTTTAATGAAAATGCTTGAAGAGGCCCGAGATCTTCTTTGATTCTTTACCTTGATTAAGATTAACATTTGATTTTCCAAACAGAATGACCTACAAAAAGTTTTGATGGCAATCTAAGATTATTCCATCATTCAACTGTATTTTTTGTCGTGTATTTTTGGTCTCACAGTACCATCAGAAGTTTACTAAATAATAAATAATATTTTTGATGGTTAGCATACTGGACTCCCACGCGGAAGACCCGGGTTCAAGTCCAGCTGTGCTACCCTTAGATTTTTTTTCTTCCTGAAGTACAGTGTTATCTGTAATGAGAGAACACTGTCCGGAGGCCTTAAATTAAAAAAAATATATATATAATGTAAAAATCTACATTTCTCTGTTGAGAGGAAACGGGATAAATTTATGCCCGAATTTTGGTGCAATACCTGAGAAATTAAATTGAAACCAATTTGAAAAGGTAACAATTTGGATTCCGCTCTTAACAAGAGCTGTATAAAGATCCCATTTTTGCCATGATGTCAGTTAGGGGATGATGATAAATCAGAATTTTTTTTTGTTTCATTGATTTCGAAAAAGTATTTGAACGAATAACTTGGAAAGAGTTGTGGGCTTCATTTCAAAGATAAAAAAAACGTGGACAGTAGCATAAGAATTAAAAGTTTTTAGAAACCTACAGGAACTATGTCAGAACTTCAAATGAATCGTCGAATTCAAGACAATTAATGATTTGGAAGAATTTGAGCTTGGAAGAACTATGGCATTCAGTCTCAAGAAATCGAAGTGCATGGTAGTTTCAATAGCATTACATGAGCAAATGCATAAGGGGTATCGAAATAGAGTAGGTTAATTCCATTAAATATCTTAAAATAATTATAATTGCAACAGAAAGGATGGCGGAAGAAACAAATGCAAAAATAAACTATGCTCGCAGACTATTCAGTGCAACCAATAAAAAGTTCCCTGAGAGGTTTTAAAGGAAACAAAAGTAATAGATTATCGTTCCATATTTATCCCTGCGGTTGTGAATGTGGTGCCGTAAAGAATCAGTCAGCATCAGGAAATCACAATTAGTTCTTCTTTAAGAACTGAACTCTACCTAGTAGACCAGTTAGAAAAAGGTAATATCTGCAGGATGGAAAGAGCAGTCTACTTTCGAAAAGATTATGAAGAAAAAATATCAAGGAAGAACCCAAAAGAAAGAAGGATCCTGTGGGAAGATAACATTAAAAGAGCATTAGAGAGGTGTTCCTAAGGAAATAGATTAAGAATTCTATAGAAGAATTTTTATTTATTTTTTATTTAAAGCGCATCAATATCTATGGTCATTGGAGCCCGGAGCCTTCTCAGTGAACTGCCGGCCTCCAGACAGTATTCTTTCGTTACAGACAACACTGTACTGTCCACCACCGGACACTGAGCTGTATGGGGTTCCTAAGAAGAGAAAATAGAAGAATTTGATATTGTCCTTGATGTTTACTCCAAGCACTAAATCTGATAAGAGATAGCAGGTAAAAGAAGTATTAATTAACAGGTTTAAAATGTATGATAAAATTGAAGTATGATTTCGAAATTATTACAGAAAATTTCTAATAAACTTATGAATTATTAAATTATTTCTATGTTCTCTTACTGTGGTCACCCGAAATACAATCGATGTCAGTTATAACGTGTACGTTAAGGAAGTTACGTTCTCTTACATTTCTATAGTATTTTCTTCACTTCAAAGCATGTAGACTGTGTTAAAACAAACATTTCAAATGTCTGGCAAGTACAATGCGAAATCACTTCCTTGTGAAAAACGAGCCCATTCGAAAAATCAAGCTTCAAATGCTAAATGCTATAGTCTTTTTCACACATGACAAAGGGAGTCATTTATAGAAGAAAATCGAACAGCCTATGGCCGACGGCCCGATAGCACTCGATCAAAACGTCAGCTGACACTGATAAAATTTTTTGATTCCCAACAAAATTATTAGTAAGTCATATGATGAATTAGTCTTGATTATTTTCTGTATAAAAAAGTCGAAGATGATTTTAACTTTATAAAATATTTCTATCAATAATGTTTTGAACAAACGAATCCGAAAAATTTATCTTTGAAGTGGTGGGTGCTAATCTTAGGAAATAAACAATGGCCTGTTTTTTAAGGAAATAAACACTGACTATGTAGAAATGAAGATTGAACAAATGAAATAAACAGTAACAGATATTACTCGTTCAGAACTCGAATTCACATTATTCCGAGACCTGGAAGAGAAATAAAAAAAAAAAAGAAAGTACATACTAAGTTGCTTGAAGCCGAAGAACAATGTTTACTAAACCTGATAGATGAAGTTATAAAACACTGTTGAATATATGGATGAGTCTGCAATGCTGAATAACATCTGGTATTTTATTATCCATCGTAGCATGCATATTCATTTTGTTCCTGTCCGGTTTCGGATTTTTCATCCATCGTCAGAACTAATTCACCAAGTTCATGTAGAGAGTTCACTTCAACATAATGTTTCGGTTATACTCACATTCGTTGGTTGTTGGTTGTATATATGATATATGTGGGGAGGTTATAAGATTATGTTACTATAAGGTTATGTTAAACACACATAGTAACCTTATAACCTTCCCACATACATATATACAATCAACAGACCAACAAGTGTGAGAATAACAGTAACATTGCGTTGAAGTGAACTCTCTACACTAACTTAGTATTTGCTCTGACGATGGATGAAAATCCGAAACCCCTAAGGAACAAAATGAACATGCAAGCTACGACGGATAAAATACCAGATATTATAAAACACTGATTAATTTCTTCTTTTTTTTTTTAACAGTAGAATTAATTGTAAAACTTTTACTTTATATATATATTTATATTTACTGTGCTGACAATGGACTTGACTGGGTGAATACTTGATGCGTAAAACACTTTAGTTAATATAGTGTAGAATTCACCAACCAGAACAATTCTTCTAATAAATGTCGAATACTGATTAAGGAAACATTATTTTCAGTCACGCATTAAAAAATTCAGTAAATTGCATTTATTATTTTGATAACGAGGCATGAAAATGTCATTTTCAAAATGTTAATTATTGCTTAGAAGTATTATTTTCAGGAATTACAATCAATTTTCTGAAATTAAACAAAATATAAACATTTAATAATAATAATAATAATAACTGGTCTGTAATTCAAAACGATTTTCTGTGGTTGCAGTTATTACAATATTATAGCCAATAAAATTTATTAAAATATAACTTAAATTAAAATAAAAGTTTAACTTACATAAACAGAATCATATGTTTATTCTAAAAATTGTATTTCTAGAAATTACTCACTGCTTGTTCTTAAGATATAAAAGCTATCTGAATGTGTCTAATTGTAGACCGGCAAGGCAGTGGTCCAACAAAACTTAATGACAATTAAGTGGAAAGCTTAACGACACAGATTTCTCTGAAACACTTTTCCGGGAAAAGTATAAGTTTACAACTTGCAGTTAGCAAGTTCAAGTTTAAAGAAAATTGTTGGAGCCGTTTTTGAGAAAATTCAATTGATACCGGATAATTGATATCCTTCAAAAATGGGAATTCATTAACTCACTTATTGTACTTTAATATTATTTAAGTGATAGTAACACATTGTATTGAAAGTGCCTCTACTTTAGAAGAATATTTAATTTTGGAATTCCACCAAAATTCTGTGAAATCAAAAAAATAAAAAAACCTATGGCGCAATAGCCCATGAAGAGCCAGGCTTGCCAGAGGGCGATTTCAATAGGGGGGGGACGTATGGCAAACACGCCGCAGTTCCCAGGCCGTTTAGTTCCGGCCTTCGCTACCTAGGGCGCTACTAACTGTAGCTTCCCATTTTTTATTACGATGCTGAGTCAACACCGACTTTGCCTTTACAGGAATCAGACCCTGAATTCTCGTACGAAAGTGCGAGAGCCACTAGTCCTACGCGTGAGGACTGTGAACTAAAAAGTTACATGTAAAAGTGGCAGGTTTATATATTAAGTGCAGCTAGTTTGCGAAGTGGAGCCAAAAATTCCTTCCTTCCAACAATACTTATCACTCCAATCATCTTCATGAAGCCCCCCGTGCCGCCACGGCAAAGATGAGAGCAAATATCTTTGTTGTTGTCTCACCAGCGGTTACCGCTAAAGAGTTACCGGTATAGAACTGGTTTGAACTTAACCATTGACTACAAATAATAGGAAGTTCTGTATTTATTTTAGACATTTTTTTAAACATTTAAAATATTTACACATACACAACATTTAGCTTTTGGGGTTATACTAAAATATTCTAAAAATAAACTTGAATATAAGCTTACACAAACTGCACTGGACTTGTAATGATTTTTATAGAATAAAAGGTGGGAGTAGAGATATGACATGATGCGATGTATATGGTTGAATCTGATAGATAAATGTCTAGATCTCTCACTGGCTTATATACAGGTTCTCCCCACTCTAGCCTGCTTAAGTCAGAGAGTACCAGAGAGGGTCTGCCTTCTCTCTCTTAATTCCTCTCGTCTGTCTGCTCTCTCTTGCTGATGTAATTCTCTCTTGCTATTACACATAATTGAGATAATTTTAATAAATATACATAATAATATTGTTACATTATATTATATAATATATATAAGATGAGCTAGACTCGTTACTAATACAAATACATTTAAAGCATGTTTTACCTCTCTCTCTTTATATATACTTCATAATAATGTTCCTAGCATCCATTAAGTGAACTAGTTTAAACAAGATAATATTAGCAGATATCTGCTGTTTTAGTACTTTTGGTGTGCTCTCCGCTGGAAAATTATCTAACACAAGCTGGGCCATATAATAAAACATTCCAAACCAAGATATTAATACTAAATAATTTATCCAACTTATTCTAATAGATAGAATTTGTTAATGGTTAATTACGACAATTTCCAAAACTAACGTACATATTATACATGATATCTTGTTCATATCTTGTTTTACAATCAATAATAATATTCCAAAACCCCTTTAGGAATGGATTTTTACATTTCAAGTTTTTTTACATTTGAAATATTACGGAGCAACTAGATATTGTTAAAGGCTAATTTTGTTTCGTTTTTTTTTATTTTTATAATTGCATTATTTAACATTGAAAAATTTCAACAAAAAGTTACAAAAATAAGCATATTACTGGAGTGGTTATGGCTCTATACTATAATGGGGTATAATAATATAATATTTGTACTTACAATTTTTAACTGACAACTTTAAAAATTGAAGTTTTCCACAAGAAAGTACCTATAAAACAAAGCTTTCTTTACAAAATTAATTAAATTATATCAATTTAGCTTTAGATTTAATTGAATTAGCTTCATTCAAGAGCTCTATCATCTGGGAATCTGTCAAATATTTCCTGATTGAAATACTTGAACCTTTTATCTTTTAATACAGGACAACGTCCCAGAAATTGGAACACATCCTCATTTTCTACTTTATTACATTAAGAGAACATAAATAGATTTTATCCTATATATAAGGCTTATAATTTAAATTTAATAACTCTCCTTTAATTTTTAATAATAGTACAAATATCGTCTGTGTTTAGGGTCTTTACCGGGTAATCAACATCCAGAGAAAGCTGACGATAAATACTATGGAAGGTACCTTTTATCGCCTCATTTTTTAGGTTCTTATAATAAAAGTCTATTAACCATTTCTTTAATCTGTGAAGTTTCATATTCTTTCCACTTATCCAGTGCATTTAAGCCCAGGCAAAAATTAAAATTTATTTTTTCCAACCACACATTCCGTTTCTCAAACCATGATATTTTGTCCTTTATTATTTCTTGGGCCCGAAGGCTAAATTAAATGTTGCCTATAACAAAATGTCGAATAACCTACAATTGCAAATAGTAGAAATGATTTAAGTTTTTAGGGAGTAAAAAAAATATCTTATTTAGACTAAGATAGCGCTTAATAGTTTCTTATGAAACATTCACACGACTGTCCCTTTACTTCATTTTCTACAATTCTGATAAAAAATGTTCTTACAAGATGAAATTTCTTTCTGTTTCTAAAATAAATATTTTAGTAAGGGCAGGATTAGGTCAGTAGTACCGCACTGGACTTGGAACGCAAAAGTTCTGGGTTCCAATCCAACTGTGATGCCCTTAGATTACAATCTAGGGTTCATTGTATGGTGAACGGCAGTATTATCTGTAATATGAGAGTAACGTCCGAGCACACTGAGAAGTCTCCGGGCTTCAGATATTGACGCGCATTAATAATAATAGTAAATAAAAACTTTTAGTCCACTTTAACTTCTACTAGGTAAAAACCTGTACAAAACACAAACAAGTAAAAGTATACAAATTCAGCAATTATTATTATTCGAAAGAAAAGCTTAATCGAACTGACATCCAATGACACCCACAAAATTAAATTTAATTCAGGCATAACAAGAGCTCACTGTTGGTATACTGTCAAAAATGAGTATCCAAATATTAAATCAAAAGGCTATTTAAAATATTATTGCCATTCACAACAACATATTTGTGCGAAAAAATAAGTTAATAAAAATTAAAAATAAGTACCATCAGAGACATTTTCCGTGCTAGCTTGCTTCATTTTGTGGTCATCGACCGGTTTCGGGCGTTCGCCCATCTTCAGGAGCGTTTGTCAGACAGTGTGATAACACAGAATGATGCACAGAGCAATTTAATTTTGAGGGTGTCATCGAATGTCGTCAGTTCGCTTAAACTTTCCTTTAGAATAATAATAATTACTTGTTTGTGTTTTGTAGAGTTTTTTTTTTGTCTGTGTTTTGAAAATAAACTTGCTGAGGACCGAGCTTTGCCTTTTTTTTTTTTTACCTGAACCCAACCCGTCTCCACTGAGTGTATAAACTGAATTTGCTCTGTGCAAGTCTGTGTTGTCACACTGTCTGAAAAATGCATCCTGAAGATGATCAGTGGTCGATGATCACAAAATGAAACAGGCTACCACGGAAAATGTCTCTGATGCTTTCCAGCTCTGCGTAACCAACCACCACCACAACAAATAAGTACCGTTGTTGCTTGAACTGCAAGCTAGCCTTCGTGTTGCTGTTAGTACAATGGACCCTAGGATCGAAGAATTTTTATCTAAGAAGCAGCAACATGTTTCACACTAATTGAATATTATAGAATAGAATAGAATAAGTTTATTAACAATTAAAATCATAAAAACAATACAACTGAAAGAAAGAGGTTTCAGGCTGATATGCCTATATACATCTACAAGCTTTCCTATTTACACAAATTAAAATAAACATTAATAGATTATATAAGGAAAAAATAAACTAAAAAAAAAACCTTATCTACACAATAAATTAAAGCAGAATGTGCTTAAGCCTCTTATGCTTATATTTTTTATAATTCAAAGAACTTAGGTTGTAGTTAACGATGTTTGCTATATGAGCAAAAGGACAGTTTTCACAAGAGGTGATGAATTTTTGTGTAAGATTTATAAATAAAAGTTGATACGCTAGCAGCATTAAGTGCAGCATGCATATAATAGATAGGTGTCCAACTGGGAAAGGATCCAGTCAATCAGAGACTTTTGTTTTGGATTCTTTTTGATTTTCCATAATTAGTAGGGCAAATGTTTGACCAGACAGGAGCCGCGTATAATAAAATTGAACGTATGTTCAAATAGTATATTAATTTTTTGTTCAGAAAATTCAGATTAGAATTTCTGCTTAAGAGTGGAAATAGGCTGCACATGACGCTTTCAGATTTGTCACATATTGTATTAACATGTTTTGTGAACGTCAGCATTGAGTCTAACACCAGCCCGAGATATTTAACTTCTTTGGCCCAAGGAAGGGTATTTCCATTAACTTTGGCTAAATGGGTCTGATTGAATATTGTGAATATTATTCCTTTTATTGTAATTATTAAGTAAACTTTAATTAATAATTAGACTTTTCTTTCTCATCTTTGGTTGCCATGGTAAATAAACATTTCATTGAAAATATACAGTGTGTTCATTTGAAAACTTGCCACCTTGAAAAACTTTTAAATTAGTACAAATTTTAAAAATCACGGAAACACGTCAATTTTGTTTTGGAAGTACTCCAATCAGTTGGGAAACTTTCCCCTCCTCCAAAAAATGGGGTAGTGGTCCGCGAGATTAAATATTTTCTGCTTGCTGGTCCGTGAGGATCAAAAGATTGGCGGCCAGCTGCTTTAGAGGAAAGCTACTCTCGCAGTACCTTCCAAAAAATATTATTTTTGGGGGAAAACGTTTCAAATACTTATTTGTATGTAGTATAGGAATTTTTTAAAGAAAAACGTTTTGAGCGGAAATCGCGAAAAACTGGAAACAAAAAAATTTTTTAGTAAGGTTACACTTCCGGTCGTGATTTTTATCCAAAACCTTTGTGTCAGATGCGGTAGTAATGTCAGAACAGAATATCTGGTTCCTGGGATTTTGCCTGATATATTTTTTTCACGAATAACGCACACAGATTTGTTAAAAACATTTTTTACTTTCTCTTATTACTTTCTCTTACTCCTAGTAAGAGGAAGTATTGTAATCGTGTCAAATTTTCGATATCGAGTTTTCACCGGAAATATCCGTTTTGAAGTCCCCTGAGTCCAAAAAAGTGGTTTTTAGCAAATGGTCTGTGTGTGTGTGTGTGTCCGTGTGTGTGTGTGTGTGTGTGTATGTATGTATGTGAACAGCATAGCTCAAAAACGAAAAATCGTAGAAAGTTGAAATTTGATATTCCGTTTAGAGGTCACCATGGGATCTGACTGTACGTTATCTGTGAAAAATTCCTCAACCGGAAGTACCACTTTACTAGTTGGATTTTTTACTTTTTTGCGATTTTCTCAAAAATGGCTCCGACGATTTTCTTTAAACTTTAAACATCAACCACACATACAAAGAGCTACACTTTTATTAGAAACATTTCTCCGGGAAAATGCATTGAAGGGCACTTTTGGGGGAGGGTGGGTTAGGTTTCCATCTAAAGTGCTATGTCAGTTTATTATTACTTGCTCTTATCCTAGGAAGAGGTGTATTGTATCGTGTCAAATTTTCCGATATCGAGTTTTCAACCGGAAATATCCGTTGGGGTCCCCTGAGTCCAAAAAGTGGTTTTTTTAAGCGGAATGGTCTGGTCCTTTATGTGTGGGGTGTCTGTGTGTGTGTATGTATGTGAACAGCATAGCTCAAAAACGAAAAATCGTAGAAAGTTCAAACTTGATATTACGTTTAGGTATCACCATGGGATCTGACGGTGCGTTATGTATCAATATTCCTCAACCGGAAGTACCACTTTACTAGTTGTTTTTTTTACGTTTTTGCAATTTTCTCAAAAATGGCTCCGAAGATTTTCTTTAAACTTGCTATATCAACTACACATACAAAGAGCTACAACTTTTATTTGAAACATTTCTCCAGGAAAATTCATTTAAGGGCACTTCTGGGGGAGGGGTGGGGTTATTTTTCTCTAAAGTGCTATCACAGTTGATTATACAATTGTATCATCCAAACAAAATTAATTAGAAATAAATACATGGCCAAAATTCCGAGTTTCAAGAATTAGTAAACCGGAAGTGCGCTTTTACTGAACAATTTTTTCAGTTTTCGACGAATCTTATTAAATTTGGTACACAAACTATAAAAGCTGTCAATTATAATTTGGAGAACTGGAGTAAGAGAAAGTTGTGTGAGTGTTTCACACCAGATTTTTTTTTATTTCATATTCAGGCCACTCAAAATAAATATTTTCAATAAAAATTCAATTGCGAAAATCTTGAACAATCGCAATACTTTCTCTTGCCAGCAAATAAGAGCAAGTAAAAATGGATAATCTTGAATAAAAATCTATGCATCAAGGAAAGGGTCCAAAAAAAAAAAGAAAAGGAAATGAAAGGGAAATAAGTAATAAAATTTAATTCATAAAAGTGGAAGAAATCACCGGAAGGATGTATGTAAAAACGATTAGCATATAAGAATATAAATTTATAAAACTTTTTAAATCCTATATAAATAAATGGAAGTTGAAAAAAAAAAGAAGTAAAAAGATATAATTGACATAAGATTTAAAAATAAACTATTAAAAACAACAAAAAAACACTATTTCCTCTTATTCAACTTAAAATTCTATTAACGTTTGCACATGTTGTAAACAAAAATAAAATAATTATTCTTACATTTTCAAGGTCTGCATACAATTTAATAAAACCCTAATATCATTATGCAATTGTCAGTTGACTTAAGTATATATTTCTTGCATTAGATAGGGTAACATCCGTTCTTGATAATGTGTTCCACCTAACAACTTAGTAACTGATAAATATAGACCATTCAACTCAATGTGAACCATTACAGAATACACATACACATACATAACCGAGCACTTAATTCAACGTTATTACTTTATTTCTTTCATGTAATAAAATAAAAAGGATCTTTGACAGGAAAATTAAAGGCAACGAAGAAGCTTTAATTACATTATCGTGATTTTGTTTATGATATAATAGTTTAGAATTAAATAAAGAAATTGATGATGAAAAATATAACCATATTATATGGTTTTATCACGTCAACTCTAGTTGTTTACCTGTTTGATACCTGATATCGATAATCTTCATACTTCCTGGCAATATTGTAGCTAAAGTATAATCCATTACAAATAAATGGAAAATTTTGTTAAAATATATTTAAATAAATTTATAAATCTTCGTTATCCATCGTTTCTAATCTTAAGAATGAACTTTAATAAAAAAGTTTATTTACAGAATTCCCAGATTGTGATTACAATCCAAGATATCGATCTTCAGATTTTCTTTTTTTTATGAGCAGCCAATGAACAAATTTAAATTAGAATAGGTATACATTTCCATATGTATAAAGCTTGAACTTCTGCTTAACCTTATTAGCCAATCAGGCTATCCCAGTATCTCTATTATGGCAACCATTTTTGTATTTCAGCTCTGGCCCTGTGAATTAAATTAGACACCGACGTCTAAAATGTGATTCGCGCGTAAGCTTAAAGGAAGGATTGAGAAGTGTTACTAGCCATTTCAAGATTTCATACGTACCAGCTCTGCCCGAAGAAAAGACTTTCCGCGAGGTTATCAGGAACTTGCAACATTCAGATCCAAATGACATTAAACGTGCCTTGAAGAATAAGGACATAAAGTGAGAAACATAACAAATGTATAACATTCTGGAATAAAATTACCACTACCTCTGTTCTTCATAAATCTGGAGCCTAATAAAAATAATAACTTCATCATTAAAATGACAACACTCCTTCACATAATCATAAAATTGAGGAACCAAGAAAAAAAGAGGGAGTTAGTACAGTGTCATAGATGCCAGTCCTTAGGCCTTCTGCAACCATAAAGAACCGTGCGTCAAGTGCGCTAAAGAAGCGCTACAGCAATTAGCATAAAAACTCGTGAGGGCCTCCACCAACATGCGATCCTGTGAAGCGAAGACCTGGAGAGCTACGCAGTCGAAGAGGGTTTCTTGCCAAAAGACCACTTCATACACATCGCGTCAGGAGGATTCTCGTGCGCTAAGTGAGGAAGTTAAACTACAGCACATTAAAGTCACTTCCAGTGATAAATACATCCACATTCACCAGCTCAAGGACTTGTAACTTTCAAGACCTTAGCACTCAACTCTCAGCCTTCATCACTCAAATACAATCAATGTCCAAACCACTATTAAATCTACAACTGGACGATCATTTGTCATACTGCTGTGGAATGCTAATGGACTGTAGAAACAATAATCGAACTTAACATCCTATGACGGATAGACATAAGGCTCATATCTGAAACACACATCACCATCACTGTATACTAACTGGATATACTGAATACTGCACAAACTACCCTGGTGATACTGGAATCATTCTGCGCAATGGCATTCGTCACCATTCGTTGCCTCTATACATAGAACCATTTCTTCAAGCGACGGCTAATAAAATCTCCATTTCGCGCTTTACGCTCTACTTATCAGCAGTTTACTGCCCTCCCCGACACAAACTGACTATTGAACAGTTTCAGCATTACTTTTTTTCCCTTGGACAGTTCTTCTTGGCTGGCGGACATTTGAATACCAAGCATCAAGAATGAGGATACAGAACCTACAATCCACGTGGTCAAGTATTAAATTATGTACTTCGTTCAGAAAACTACTTCTGCTGTTTCCCAACGAACCCACTTACTAGCCAACATTTCTTCGAAAACTACCAGATAGTTGTCTAGATGAAGTGTTTCAGATATGAGCTCTATATCTATCCGTCTTTCATGTCATAAGAGATAAAAAGTTTAGTCGTGGTATAGTTGTTGGATATGTCCATAACAACTATACCGACCAACTTTAATTACACAACTCCACTCAACGATCTTTACTCTGACCATTCTTCTGTAAACCAACGTTTCATGACCAATCATTGCTTACATCACGTGCACCTCCTCTCTAATACCAGGAAAAATTTGACTGGGAAAAATTTAGAGAAATTATAGAGGACGAAATTAACCTTAAAACAAGCCTAAAGACAGTGGTGAGCACTGGTGAGTATAGTTCTGGCTATTGAACGGTACGGTACGGTCATATTTTTGTTGATTCTAGTTTTTTTTTTTTTAAATTTTTTATGAGTTCATTTTTAAAAGTAAAACATAAATTTAAGTTCAATGTGTCCAGCAGAACTATTTTTTTCTACTATACTGTGATCCGGAAAAAATATTTCTTTTTTTTTTTGTTTTTGAAATCTTTCAATAAAATAAGCTATATTACAGTAATAATAGTATAATATTGAAATTTGATCTCAATAAGATGTCAAAATTGATTAGCAAAACAAACACTGAAGATCTTGGCAGTAGCTGAAATGTTTAGAGTTCTAATGGAACAACTAAAGGTAATCTCGCAAGAAATTACTTCTATGAAATGTACATAGCTACAAACGAAACAAAGCATACTCAACTATTAACACCGCTTAATCGCATTAAAGAAGATGTAATAAAATTGCGTAAATCCTTCCTTATTAATGCCTATTTTTTTCAGGCGGGCTTAACGTCCAACTACCAAATTAGGTGTCGTGGACGGGGGCGGAAGCACCGACTTTACTATTAACATTTTTTTTTTTAAACAAATATAAAATTTAGTTATACGCTGGACTCGAACTGGGGTCCTCCCACTTACAAGTCCATGCTCATAACCAATACACCAACACCCGCCCCAATTGCGTAAATCTTTTCACCAGAAAATAAAAATATGTAGCCAACAAATAGAACATTTAAATAATGAAAAACATAAGTTACAAAGTAATATCGATAATTCGGGAAAGGATTAGCTCAGTGGTTAGCGTATTGGACTCGCACGTGGAGTTCCCGGGTTCGAGTCAGTGTTTTACCCCTTAGATTTTTTTTCTTCCCAGGAGCCATCTACAGCTCACTGACCGGTGATGGACATTGTTGTCTGTAGCGAAAGAACACTGTCCGGAGATGGCGTGCACTGAAAGACACCAGGCGCCAACGGCCCATAGATCTTGACGCGCCTTAAATTAAAAAAAAAAAAAAAAAGTCGGTAATTTCAATTCACTATTAAATGAAAATATTCAATTCAGCAGAAATGGTGTTATAAAAATGATAAAAACTGGTTATTTTTAATGATAATTTACCCATTATTTAGTCTCGTAAGTTTGCACTTTACTTCATTACAACGTTTCAGCTTTCTTATCCATCTTCAGACTTGTAGTGGTGTGTTTACTCAGAGCTAAGTGCTCATCGTTTTTTGATTTTATCTTTCTGTATTACTGTTACTATGTCAATTCAAAGACACCTTTCGTAAGGAGCAACTTTTTGTACAAGTTTTTTAAATGTTATGGATTTTTCTTATATATTATATCTTAATTTTACAATTTTGCTATTATGTTTGAGACTTATTGTTTTCCTTTTATTAGAGCTTTTATTTGAATAGAGCCACACTGGAGTGCGAACCTTTCACACAAATACATAGTTTGAGCAGCATCCTTGATCGCCCCTAGACACTACAATCAGAGAGGGCTCTAGATACTTTCCCGATCCGATGGAGAAGTCCAGAAGTACCCCTGAGGAATTGGGTGAGGGTACGTCCTCCTGAGGAATTGGGTGAGATAGTAACCAACCTCGCCAAACTACCGTTCTACTCATGGCTACATCATTTTCAGCCTTGTCACCTGATCACCTAATATGTTCGGCGATGTTCATCTTACTTTCAATCGTCATTTTTAAAATGTTTAGCGGCTGGCTTTGTAAATACAGTTTCCTCGCCGACTTGCAGCCGAAAGGTAAGCCAAACATGGATCATACAAACTGTTTTCATAGCAATAATGAAGCTGCATTACTCTTATTCCATATCATTTTGCGTTTGCCGGACGTCGCATTAGAATGGCTGGCGACGACGATCACGTACAGGTTGGGGCATGTGATGGGGGGGGAGGGACCCATAAAAGTAGGTCTTTTCAGATTGGAGCGCATACTTCCAAATTATTACTAGCTATGGTAATAAATTTGAAACATTATTTTTAAGTGTAACGATGAACATGTAAATAAAATAGAAATCCATTAAAATACATTAAACAAGAACTACTACAGTTTTGTTTACTTGTTTAGGCTGAAATGAGAGCAGGCACCCACGGCTGCCTATATAGGTACACATTCCATAGTTATCATTAAGAATTATGTCATACGCTTTCATAAAATGTAGAACCTCAATAGTAGAATGTAGAATTTCTAGGAGCGTACGAAACTCCTGGCGCTAACTGAGAATGTCCTCAAAACTAGCCTTAGATAGAACATGTTGCTGATAATAACAATGTAAAGGGAAACGTTAGTGATCTGTGTTATAATATATTTTATCAGTCGATACGAGCGAGACAGATATTATCACAAAATAAATTTCTCTAATACGTGTTCTGCTAATATAATAGACCTTTTGTTTATTATCTTTATTGGTACAATATTTAACGTATCGAATCTGTTTCTTATCTCAACCTCATTTAGTTCAAAAAACAGGCCAGTATTAAACAAGCTAATATGTATCTGTTAATGTAATAAATAGACGTTTAAATGTAATAATCTCACATGAATTATTCTTCCCTATGTAAGTAGGCTTTAGTAAAACTAATAAAAATACGGTAGGTTTAATGTACATAAGGTTCTGATTAGTGTACCCAAGTTGCGAGTGGAAGGAAAGGAATATGGTTTACATGATAAGATGAGGACCACTCACTTTATTCTATATTAATAGATTTGTAAAGAAAAGCTTGCTATGAAACAAGTTTTTGGAAGAGTTAGGCATGATTCTGGAGTGAAGAATGGAAAGGAGATCAACAATATAGCAAGGTTAAAGTAGAGAGGACCGTGTAATGAGGCTAATAGTAGGTTAACAGAGCGAGAGTGGTAAGTGGCGAAAAGATTCTTCGAATGGTATCCTTTTTGAAAAAACAGAAGCCCCACATCGAAGATGAGGAAGGAACAAGCATCAAGGAGCCTGCAAAGTGAAACATAGTCTCCTCGATTAGGCCACAAGAAACTCTGAATATCAATCCTTTTCAAAATATTCTAAGACGGCCTCTTTACTCCTGCCATTTGGGGACCACCCGGTCTTCTCTCCTCTTTCATCCGCTGAATATGACCATAGCAATGTATGCTGTTCACTTTTGAAAGAGTATTTAGCGAATAGTCTCTGTTTTTCTGTGTATGAACAAAATATTTCAAAAATTGAAAAAAATTGCAGGAGGCTCAAATTTGTTATTCCGTGCAGGTATCAAGATGGTTTCGGGAAAAATTCCCAATCGGAAGTGCGATGATCAATAGTATTCTATCGGATTTATTTGAAAATTGTTTGTTTTTTCAGAAAGATCTCGAGGATAAGCAACCTTAAGCATTTCTTTCAATAAAACTGAATGGTTTTGCAACATATATAATATTAAGATGCACAAGAACATGTTTCGAGAAATTACAAAACTTCAAATTTTGACTAAAAATCGGTTAAATCGGAAATGCGGTTTTTATAGAACAAGTTTCTGAGTTTTTGGGAAAATTTTTTCTAAAGCGGGTCTCATCGATTTTCTTTTAAACTCGGAATGAACTAACATCATAGATACGAGTATGATATAAATTTGTAAAAAAATTTCATCCTTAAGGAAAAAGTAAATTAAACGAAAATTTAGTTCCTCTAGGCTAAAACTAAATTTAGTAGAATTCAATCAATTTATATAGACCATGTGGCTTAAAGCGGAAAACACTGTCAACAAGCAACACACAAGCAAATTGAAACTTTCTAAAAATAGATTCATTGAATTAAAAATTGAACAGATGTTACGATCAATCAGATAAATTAGTTTAAAATTCAAAACAAAAAATAAGTTAGTTTGTTTTATTAGTTTGACCTTTTAAATTTATAATCCAATTAGTGAATATTTCTTGAAACTGTAATAATGTTTTAGGAAATGTGTATTGTGTATATTCTTAACTAATAATAATATTAATAATAATACATTAGCTGAAAATAACAAATTTTAACATATCAATGAAAACAGTCCAGTTTTAGCAATATAAAACTACAAGGACACAGCTTAAATTTAACCATTTATTTAACAAAGCAGACCATAAAAGTTGTTTTATATTAGGGTTAAAATTAGTAAACAAGACTAAATAAACTACATCAAACTATATATAACAGCGATAACATCTTAAATCAATTCTAGTTATTGTCTGTATTTATTGTATTTGGTAAATATAATTTCTTCTACGTCTGCCAGATGATGATGTTAATTACTTATTTCTTTTTTACTATTATCAGGTTTCTCTATCAGGTTGCCCGAGCATCGTACCAGATTCCGCCATTTCTCTCGGTCATGGCAATCGTGCCCAAACAGTCATGACTCCCTCCCTGCACTTCCCATAGCCAGTCTCTACATGAACGACCTCTTTTATTCCAAAAAAAAAAAAAAAAAAGGGGGATTGCCATCCAAGGAGGCTACTGCTACAAAAAGGAAGTATTGCGATCGTGGTCGATTTTCGAAATTATGGTTAAACAGGAAATACATAACATATACATTTCACCGAAAAGGTGGGTTTTAAAAACTGGTCTACATGTGTATACAGGATGTCCCATGGTTTATGGATAACGACATTTTCTCGGAAACTAAGATAGCTAGAAAAAAACTAAAAAAAATACGTGTCCCGTAGTTTTTTGTAAGAAAATCAAATTTAATTTGCAAATTTGTTTTGGTGCTTCGAGAAGCGAGATACAGGCACCAACTTCATTTTTTCAAATGGGGAGGTGTGGTTTTTATTTAAGAAATAGATTCCTCTAATTTTTTGTAAGAAAAATTTACTTCAACGGTTTTTTTTTCTGTGAGTGATATTTTACAAGTTATGAATGAAAACATGATTCCTTATAAGAAATTTCAAAATGATATAACGGTTTTTTGATTGAATAAGAAGAAAAGTACAATTTTATTATAAATTTTACTCCTCATTAATTACAGTTCTTGCTCCAAACTGGCCCCCACCATTAGAGATGCTTTTTCCTGCCAATTGTACCTTACGACCAAAGAAATACATCTGTAAGGTGGAGCAAGGTTGAGTTCTCTCTCTTGCCAGTTCGAGCAAGATCTGTAATTAATAAGGAGTAAAATTTATAATAAAATAGTACTTTTCTTCTTATTCAATCAAAAAAACCGTTATAATATCATTTTGAAATTTCTTATAAGAAGCATGTTTTCATTCATAACTTGTATGTAACGGCAGAGAGAGAACTCAAGCCTGACGGAGAGAAAACAGACTCTCTCTTGTACTCTCTGACTTAAGCAGGCTAGAGTGGGAAGAACCTGTATATAAGCCAGCGAGAGATCTAGACATCTATTATCTATCAGATTCAACCATACATCGCATCGTGTCATATCTCTACTGCCACCTTTTATTCTATAAAATCATTGGATTTCTAATAAAAAACTATGGGGGACACGTATTTTTTAGATTTTTTTTCTAGCTATCTTAGTTTCCGAGAAAAAGTCGTTATCCATTTACCTTGGGACACCCTGTATATATTTGTATTATGAGGTCTGCATTATTCAAAAACCGAAAATTGCAGAAAGCTGAAACTTTGATATTTTCTTTAGGTGCTTCGCTGGAACGTGACAATAAGGTTTTTGTCAAAATCGGACAGTCAGAACTACCACATAATTGAAGGATATTTTTCAGTTTTCAGAACTATGTAAATATGAACTAAGAGAAAGGTATTCAGGGTGCAGCAGAATTTTTTTTTTTTTTTTTAATTTTCTCTTGATTGTTCGCCAGATTTTCAAAATCGAGTTTTCACCGGAAATACATGATTTCGGGTCCCTTGAATAAGAAAAATATGTTTCTTGCGATTCGTCTGTATGTGTTTATGTGTGTGTGTGTATATATAATGGGATTGTTGAAGGAAAGAAATGGTTCTGGTTTGAGTGAAATAATAGAATGTGGTTAACCACTGTATAATACGTATAATAAGTGACATTGACTGCCTAGACTTTACACTTGAAATGGTAGAGTACGGTAGAATGGAAAAGGGATAATGACAAGTAGTGATGAACTCAGTACTATGAACTGTCCTCCTATCTGTTTCCCGTGCGCTGTGTATTTATGTGATTTCTCCCACTCCAGTCCGAGAGAGTGGTCCTGTCATTGTGTGTGCGTGTCTCTCTCTCTCTCTCTCTCTGCTATTACAGTGTGTGTTAAAAGAATATTCAAAAAGCTCAAAGTTGGTATACCGTTTTGGTACTATCACCGCAACAGGCATGAAGAATTACCGGAAAAATCCATCAACCAGATGTGCGAATTTACTTTTCTTTTTTCGAAGTTTTGCGATTTTCTTAAAAACAGCTCTACCGATTTTCATGAAATTTCGTATATACGTACTGTAAGGTATTACGATACTCAGTAAATACAATTTATAACTGGGTTGTGATTTATGATCAACACAACATAAGATTAACCTCCACAGCATAACCCAACCCCTAAATACCCAAACCTGCCACTTTTATTTGAAATATTTTCCCAGGAAAACTGGCTTTTTTGGGCGGGGTTTTGGGGTAACAGTAACTTTAGGGCTCTCCTATAAAGTACCACTTCAATAAAATATATGGTTCTACCATCTATAAGTTATTAATATACATTAGAAGCATTGATAGAATTCTAAATTTGAAGAAAATCGGTAAACCGGAAGTGCAACTTCACAGAATAGGTTTTTACCTTCTTTGGGGGGGGGGGATTTTCTCGAAAACGACTATAACGATTTCCTTTAAACTGCACAAATATAAATGAATCATTTTTAGTTGAAATATTTTTCTAAAAAAAAAAAATTATTAAATTAAAATTTGAACAATCATTCTTTGTTTTATAACATAGAGCGTTCCAACATAAGGCCGCTCAGGTATACCACTAAAATCCCTATTACCATTTTCATGGCCAGCTCAACTGAACATTGTAACATTGCAATTTTAGAGAAAAAAGAAAATCATTTTGATTAATGTAATCGTACCGCAAAGATAATGCAACCACAGCAGAGAGAAGTGAGGCCCTCTCTGGTTAACAGAGACTACTCTCTGACTTAGACAGGCTAGAGTGGGAGAACCTATGTATATAAGCCAGTGGGAATCTATCTAAAAGATATATCTATCAGATACAACCATACAACTGTACATCGTATCGTGTCATATCTTCACTCACACCATTCGTTCTATCATTTTCATTATAAAGTCCAGTGCAGTTAGTGTAAACTTAGCGACATTATCAATCTCGTTCATTTAATCAAACCTAATTTCTCTCCTCAACAACTCCATTATAATTAAATTGTATTAATTAGAGTAGGAGAAAGACGTGTGAGTGTTTCACACGAAATTTTTTTTTTTTACTTTCACTTTTTGTTGTTGGTAAATGAGATCATCTATTGCGTTCGTGTCGAATTCTCATTTTTCGAACTTTCACTTTGGAAATCACATTTTGACGTATCCTGAGTCCGTAAAATTAAGTTTTTTTTACCAAAATTTCCGTCTATAAAGTTTTGGCCCAAAATCTGTCAACCGGAAGTAACCACATTATTGAAGAAACTTTTTCAATTTTTTTGGGGAGATTTTCATGAAAACGGCTCCAATGATTTTTTTTTTTTTTTTTTAAACTCTATACTAACTCCAAAAAAAAATCTGGTGTGAAACACTCACACAACATTCTCTTACTCCTGTACTCAAAATTATAATTGACAAAGGTTATAGTTTGTGTACCAAATATAACGACATTCGTCGAAAATTGAAAAAAAAACTGTTCAGTAAATGCGCACTTCCGGATTACTAATTTTCTTAAAACTTGGAATTTAGGCCATCTATTTATTTCTAATTAATTTTGTTTGGATGATAGAATTGTATAATCAACTATGATACCACTTTAGAGGAAGCTGTAACCCCACCATTCCTCTAAAAGTGCCCTTAATTGAACTTTCCTAGAGAAATGTTTTAAATAAAAGTTATAGATCTTTTGTATGTTTAGTTTATATACACTTGTTTTCAAGAAAATCGTCGGAGCCATTTTGAGAAAAATCGCTAAAAAGTGAAAAATCATTAGTAAAGTGTAGAGTAAACGCACTTCCGGTTATCCGATTTTTTTCAAACTTTGAAATTACAACAACACTATTTAATTAAAATTAACTTTTTTAGATGACATGATTGTAACGTCCCCTGACCTAGCACTTTAGTGGAAACCGTAACCCCCCCTCCCCTCGTCCCCTAAATGATTTTTCCCAAGAAATGTTTCAAATAAAGTTTAGCTGTTAGTTGTGTAGTTGTATACTAAGTTGGACAAAATCGTTGGAGAGCTTTTTTGAGAAAATCGCAAAAACGTAAAAAAAAAAAAAAAAAAAAAAAAAAAAACTAGTAAAGTGATACTTCCGGTTGAGGAATTTTGACAGACACCCACTGTCGGATCCCATGGTGATATCTAAACGGAATATCAAGTTTGGACTTTGTACGATTTTTCGTTTTTGAGCTATGCTGTTCACATACATACATACACACAGAGACACGCACGCGCGCGCATACACACACACACACACACACAGATCATTTGCTAAGAACCACTTTTTTGGACTCAGGGGACCTTAAAACGGATATTTCCAGTGAAAACTCAATATCGAAAATTTCACACGATTACAATACTTCCTCTTACTAGTAGTAACAGAAAGTAAAAAAAACAAAAAAAATCTCTTTTGACACACTCTTACTGCGAAATGGCAATTCTTATTGACCATCGGCATTTTTTGTGGAGAAAATCAAAAAAATAAATATTGAAAAACCTATTCATTAAAGTCACACTTCCGGTCAACCGATTTTCTTCAAACTGGGAATTTTGGGGCAACTTATATAATTCCAATTAATATTATTTAGTTAACAGAATTGTATAAAACAGTAGAGGAAAACATAACCACTCCCCTTCCCTCAAAAAAAGTCCCCTTAAATGAATTTTCTCGGAGAAATGTTGAAAATAAATGTTACAGCTCTTTAACTTTATATGTGTAATTAATATATAAGTTTAAAGTAATTCGTTGGAGCTATTTTAGAGAAAATAACAGAAAACTAAAGACTATTTTCATTAAAGTAGCACTTCCGGTTGAAGGATTTCGCCCGAAATCTTCGTGTCTGATGCGGTGGTAATGGCTAAACGGAATACCAACTTTGAGTTTCCTATACTGTTCACATACAAACACACACACCTACACAGCATTTTTTTAAAAACCCCTTATTTTTGGACTCAGGGGACCTCAAAACGTGTATTTCCGGTAAAAACTCAATTTCTAAAATCTGGCACGATCGCAATATTTCCTCTTACTATATTATTAGTAAGAGAAAGTAATAAAGAGCTATACCTTTTATTAGACAGTCGCTACCATACAAATCTATATCTCTAGTTATTCTTAATTTCAGAAAAAGAATCTGAAATAACGATATTTGAAAATCACCCTTATTCTATTCTCCATTTCAAAAATAACAATTTTTTCCAGACGTTTCCAAATATTTTCCTAATCTTTGCCATCTTTATTTTGATTATTTCAGATCAAACATAATCAATTCTTTCTATACTATTTTCCTTCTTCTCTCATTTTTCTATACTGGATATCAACTTTTTAATCAGAAACTAAAATTATTTTTCAAAGTTTCCTTGCCTTGATCTTGTTTTCACGTATTGCCGCTAGATGTTGGGCTAATTAGAGTTGAATAATGCTATTTTTACTCACTAGTGAAAGAAAGTAGTGTGTAACTCACTTGTGTGTGAAAGTTGAAATTTCTTCACTAAATTTTGTGTAAATTTCGTCACATTATTCAACGATTGGAGAAAAAATTAATTCGGGGGGGAATATTAATCTTGGAAACCGAGACGTTACGTTTCCCTTTACAATGTTTATTCAGTATAATCTACGCTACACTTACGAAATTAAGTATTCAGTCAATTTTTTCGATTTTTAAGTAAATTTCGTTTAGAATTTTAAGTACTGTCATAAAAAAGATAGTCACTGAAAATCCCCGGAATCACGATTTTTAAAATTATTACAAAGTTTTCCATTACAAATCTGAATATGATTTATTATAACTCTTAATATCTTACTGTGACAGCAGTTGGTTGCGTAGGAGAAGCGAAAGAGGAGCTAATGATTGTTGAAAAATACACGGTAGATCGGTGACATATGGAGAACATATTGAAATATTACTTAATGGTTCGAGTGCATCATTTATTTATATTATAGTTTACTCATCTTTGACGTATCATACTTGAGTCTAGTCTTTTCAAAAGAGTGTTTTTTTTTAAAACAATATTTTATTTCAATTCAATCTTGAGATTGAATGAATCATCGGAAACACTTCGAACAATAAATGAATTGTTCATCGAACAGGGGGTTATTCTGAAACGTTTAAGGATAAAATGATTAGCGATCAATAAATGTGTAATGATATTTTGATGGGAGGACAATGCATTTCTCTTATTGCGTTTAAAGAGTTATTAACATTTTATCAAAGAAATTCAAAGAGCCCCAACTTTCACTTTCTAGTAACAATTTCCAGAGAAATGATACAGGTCTCTGAAAACTGGACTTTTGTAGGTTCAATAGTAATGACAATAATTCCCGGTAATGCCAATACTTTATCAGTATGCGGATATGTTGATGGTACTATTTAAAACAATCCTGTATTATTTTACTAAGCCTGAGATTGATTCACATTATGGAAAGGTTATGTTATTGTCAAAGTCTGCAGAATATAATCACCTTTTCCATTCAGGAACGTTTTCAAAAGAACATGTTGTGCATGATGTTCCTATAGTTTTGTCAATTTTAAATATTGACAGTACTCTATTTCCAAGTTAAAAATTTGATGTCAAGGTTAGAAGGCAGCAAATGAGCTGCGACGTGTTGCATGATGGAACTCTGCCAATGAAATCTTTTGTTAATAATCATCGAAATAAATGTATCTCTATATGGTTTGAAGTCCTCAATTTTTTTGAATGAGTTGTCAGCAGTGCTAGAAAACATAAATTTATAGTCATCGACCGGATTCTGCCAGCGTTCGATTATCTTGATAAACAGTGTGGGATTAAACAATTACTTATATTACTGTCGACTTTTACAATGATAATTTTGTTTCAAATAATGAAGAAAAATTGTTAACTATTAAGTTGAATAAACACTTGAAATGTGCTGGACGAACGCCCGAAACCGGTCAATGACTACAAAATGAAGCATACAAATATCCTTGATACATTCTCAAATTTGATTTTTATAGTGGGGCTTTTTAGCCTAAAGCGCCATCTTTAAAACATCTTCAGATTTGTTATCTACTTCCACAAATATTTAACAGAAATAAGAATAAGTCTAAAGTTTGGGTAAATAAAAGTTTGTTTACAAAAAGATCAAGCTTTTGTCCATTTTTTCTATCTGTATCTTAGTAATATTTATTGAATGTTCAGTCTTTGAATAAGTTGCTCAAGTAATACAAGCTTTTGTGTAAAATTATATAAACTGTAAGTAAGCTCATTTGAAATTAGGGTGGTTTTGTTTCAGCACTGAAGAAAAGATGGTGACGCTCTAAGACGCTCCAAGTTGCCCTGATTTTTTTTTTTTTTTAAGTAAAAGTGTTAATTTTAGTTTCAATGGTACAAATATACCCAAAGTGGTGAATTGAGTCTTAGAAAATTTGAGACCTTCTGGGTGCTCTCAGTATCTCTATAGCGGAAGTTTTGATGGACGCCACGGAGGCAAATATATGTACAAATACATAGAATGTTTCTTTATTGATAGAAGGATGGTTTCATTTTAATAAAAAAACTGTGGCATTAAATAAAAAAAACGGGATTTCTTTTAAATATATTGAATTTAACAGGAAGAGAAAGATTCGACAAAAAGCCCATGCTATACATTTAAGATGGTAAGATTATATATATTTTGAGTTGGTTACTGATTATCACTGAGCTCATCACAACGCGTATACTTTGGTTTTGGGAAAACCATATCCACTAAAAACTTTGTAGATAAAAACTTTGCACAGCAATGCAGACTGTACAATTTGCAGGCGATCCAGAAAATTAAAAAGCTGGTATCTGAA
Organism: Triatoma infestans; assembly: GCA_011037195.1. NCBI lineage: Eukaryota > Metazoa > Arthropoda > Insecta > Hemiptera > Reduviidae > Triatoma > Triatoma infestans. The sequence continues at coordinate 59,032 of JAAEAF010007036.1, forward strand.
TACTTCCTCATCCTGCATGATTTTTTTTAAGAACTTGCGTCCCCCAACTAACATCCTTTTCGTTCTGTTGGTTAATTTTTAGAAGATAAATTTTGCTGGAAACCAGATGAAACAAGTTTTTACGCCTCAAAAGAAATGTCATGGAACTCAAAAGAGGGATCGAACAATTTACTTACTCAAAGAGGCTTCGGAGTAATCGAAAATGTTGAACTATAGATGAGTAAAATATTTGTGTTATTTTGAACAATAGATTTAAATAAACTAATCAGTTTTAAGAACTCTTTCTGCTAAGTATCCAATTGTATATTATATATACAATCATTAAAACTTATAAAATAAATCATAGCTGCAAGAAATTACTCCAGATTATATCAGAATTTGTTTTAATTCTATAAAAAAAAACTTGCCAATTGCAGTTAGTAACTAGTACATCGTCATTAATCAATAGAATAAAGAAACAGAATTCATTGTTGTCACATCATGCGTTTAATTAGCCGAATATTGTAAATAATAATTCCTTCTTCAACAAATTCCAAAATTAATAAAAATATTTAATAAAGTATGGTGGATGTGAAGACGCAGGGAGAGAGAGAGTTCAGGGTCGAGTGTGACGTCAGATTCTTGTATCATTGATTGAATCCAGTAGAACTGGTTATATGTGTGTGCATCTTCTACAGAATTTGATGACGTTTCCCTATCTTATATAAGCACTGCTTTCAAAACAGCGATTGATTAATTTATCACAAGATTGATAATAAGGTAGTGAGAGAGAAGGTTATTTTCATTTCTTATTTAATAACTTGTTTTTTTTTATTATTATTATTATTATTATTATTATAACCACATCAATAAAATAGAATAAAATTAATTGTGCCAAGTAAACATTTATCATTTATTTTTATTAGACGATGGTCTGGAACTGAACGTCGTATTCAGTTTGCGAGCTAAAGATTATTTTTATATTAGAAGGAAATGAATAAAATGAATTATTTTTTTACAAGTTCAAAACAAAAAATTATTAATTGTTGCAAGTCGAATTAAGTGAATGGTAAAAATTCTTTAAATAAATTTAAAATGTTATCATAAAATTTCTGTTAATTAAAATACATCATATCTAGTGTTGCAGAATAACATCAACATAATGCAGCAGATTCAGATCTGCCAATTGTTTATTTTTTTTTATAGCGACTTTTGGGAATGGTTTTAACATAATAATCTGCAAGAGGTTTTCTAGGATAAAACGGTGGTGAATATTCATTTGTTACACTGTTTAAGTTGCTATTTATTGCCTCGATGCTATTTGAAATCTGCACCATGGAATCTTTGTTTTGGTGTAGGCATTAGTCAGAGATTTTGACGTCAATGAGGCCTAACAGCTTTTCAATGCTTAGCTAAACTTAGCAATAGGAGTTTTCGTCCAATAGTTGCATCATACTAAAGTAGCAAATTCGCCAAAGTTCTATTTCCCTCGACAGATTAATACAGGAACTTAGAGAACCAACACTGTGCCCTATACCTCCATTAGGTTTGCATATAATTCATGAAGTCTATTTTTTCGAAGTCAAAGTAGGAATTTTCAAAGTTTCTTATTGGTTTCACAGTTTTTCCCAATATTTTTGAGGCCAATGTTCAAAGAAGATTCGGTCAAACCAATCCGGATTTTGCTCCAGATCTTCCGAAGGATTGTCCACACTTCAATTGACTACGCATTACCCCTTCAGCCACGCCAACTGCCAATATATTGGCGAATGAATGAGCTTCAACTTGAACAACAAGCTTCCCAATTAGAAGCTGTCTCTAGCTTCAATCAAGAGGTAGGAGAAACTTGTACGAAAGGCGGCATTCTGAAGGCTTTAGAAAGTCACTAGATAAACTTTAGAATTCTCAGTAAATATACATACTGTGCGGGGAAATCTACCAGGCTTTAGGAACAATGAATTAATCTAAAAGAGATGAATGGCTTGAGACATGTGTTGTATGAGGGTTTCTCTTCTAAAGAAATATAATTAAATCAAACCAATTCTTGTTGAAAAAATTCGACCCACAAAAACTGGACTTTAAAATAGTCTCAATACAAGCCGTACCGAGGTACACCAAGCATATTTCAATAAACAATGCATTGCACTTTCTGTCACGCCCACTACAATATATTGGCGAATGAATCAGCTTACACTTGGACAACCAAGCTTCGCCTTAGAAGCTATCTCCTGGCCCCAATCAAGAGGTAGGAGAAACTCGTACAAAGGCGGCATTCTGAAGGCTTTAGAAAGTCCCTAGATAAACTTAAGAAGAGCTAAACCAACGCTTCAAGAAGTCTATACAGCTACTAAGAAGGTAGCTGCCAATCAAACTTTCAAAATCCCAGCTCTTAAGAGTATTTCAATTCCTTGAAAGAAGCAGTCATAAGTTAGGCTAAAAAGTCTTCACTAACTATTCTGAACATGATTAAAAAAGCAAGACTTTAAATTAACCATAAACGCTCTTTAATCACTCCTTCTTTTAGTCACTCTCGCCTCTATATATATATTTACTCCTAACAAAGTTCGTAAATATTAACGTGCATTAAATTGTGCGTAAATATAAATTTTGTTCTTCATTTTAGGTCACCATCAACCATTGGAGAGCTCTTTAACCGAGTATGCTCGTGAGGTTCAAAAGACAGGCGAGAAGAAATGGCCAAGACGGTGCTTTTGTGGTCACTAATTCATAGAAGGAAAACATGCCCAAACAGTGAATTCTTGCGGTCTAATGAAGAAAGATCTGAAGAGACCGCCATTCAAGGTCCTTGATAGCTACGACAAATCACGGAAATACTAACTAATTAAAAACAATATATAATTATTTATTTTTACTCCAATGTTTGGAAGAATCGTCTCTTAATTCCTAACTTCATTTTAAGATTAACAAAAAGAAAACAATGTAGGATTTCTGAGGAGTTAATATTTACAGCCTAATCTATTAACAATTGCATAATAATTCTGCTAAATTTTTTTTGAATTTATGCAAATCTATGATACAAACATAATGACTAACAGACATAGATTATTTATAAAATATCCTCACTTAATTCGAAATACTTAGAATAACATGGAAAAAAAAATTTCAAAATGTATTAAAAAAAATTTGCAACAAACCAAAAAAATCATAACTTTGTTTCAATTTGACTTGTTTGCTAATGACAAGTGCCATATCAATATCCAAAATATTTCCTTTCAAATATCGGATGTGGATGACATTATAGACAGAGTGAAAGTTGTACTTATATCCGAATTCTAAATGTCAACAAGATATTTGCCCAATAGAATGTTATTATAATAAAACCTTGATAACAGTATGAATAAAAAAAAAATATTGTTTATCTGAATTTAGCTTCTATATAAATTTATTAAATTTTAATATAAATTTTAATACACAGAAAGAAAAGTATTAGAGATTCATTGTATTTAAATGTTTTGAGTAATAAATAGTTTAAAATCTTTTGTTATTTAAATTTTAAAACTTTTTTCGTTGTAGGTTATTTTTGATGGCCAATCAATCAAATGATGCTCCTATTAATTTATTGTAATAAAATTTCATAATATTATTGATATTCTTTTTATTGCTTCCAATAATATGTTCTATATTAAATTCATTTATATAATATATTATGACTATGAAAGTGAGGCATTCGCCAAGTAAAGAATTATTTGTTAATATCTCTTACTACAGTGAAGATAATTAGAAACGATTAGTTTAATCCCAACATGAATCCCTACTTAACGATACGGCCTAGCAAAATACAAAAATATTTATTTAGAGTTTTAATAATCTCCATTTTTTTTTTTTTTTTGAGAGGTAAGAAACCAACCTTTGTTATTAGGAATAAATTAGGGAAGAAGTTATAGATATTAACGCGGCCACCAGGCAATTTTTTGTCCTGCACGACAGGCTGGGAAGTTATGGATGATTGGACTTTGTCCGATCATAGAGGTATTAGAATCACCCTGCGTCTCGAGATGAGTGAGGTGAAGAAATTTAGGAATCCGAGAAGAACTGACTCGGAAAGATTTCTTCGGCCCTGAGAAACGCTAGGTTAGGTCCGGGTAGTCCGTTCGTTGAGGAAGGAGAACCAGGATCAGAGAGTGGATAGGATCACTAACTCGATTGTTCGCGCTTACGAGAATTGCTGACTGCAAGAAAGGCCCAGTGGTGGACCGCACGTTTAACTTTTCCGCAGTGGTGGACCGCAGTTGCCTTGAATAGACAGATGAGGCGGCTAAGGAGGGAGGCTGACCCTACTAACCCTCCAAGCCTGAACTTAGGCTATCCCTCATTATTCCTAACCATGTGCTGCCGAACAGTTCCAACTTTCCTGAATCAGCAGCCGCTACAGACCATCCATACCCGGCGACTTAAATTTACTGAAATAATCGAATACCCAGCTCGCCCTCCTCAAAGTAACCACTTTGCAAGAAATGGGGATTTGACAGGAATTACGATATTAGCATTGGTTCTCTAGGGGATAACACCCTTACGAGGCTAACGGAGGCGGGTAATGGCATTATTTGCTGCTATTCAGATGGCTCTAGGCAGAAGGAAACTGGCCTGTCAGGAGCGGGAGCATGGTTGCAGGAGTTGGACAAGGGGAGTTCGGTGGCCTTGGGTGGTTTGGCCACTGTCTTTCAGTCCGAGGTTGTGGGTATTATCGAATGCTGCAGCCTTGCGGGAGAATGGCAGGGAGAGATTAAAGAGGTGCGGATATTCTCTGATAGTCCGCAGGACAAGGCTTAACGCCTTACCTTAGAGGGGTAAGGTGCGACTCTATTGGGTACCCGGACATGCGGGAATAGATAGCATTGAGAGGGGGATCGGCGGCTAGAGTAGGATCCTCTTTACCTTTTTGGCCCCGGCCAGCCTTTGCCGTCAGTAAGAGGTTCTGTGATAAACAGAGTAGACTTTGGGAGACGAGAGTCGTGGAGAAACACTGGGAAGATGTGCAGGGGTGCCTCCAGGCTAAAGGATTAAAAAAAAAATCAGGCAGTGGGTTCCGGATTACCACCTGTCTGAGGACCACTAGCAGGTCTTATGTCGTGGACCCGTTTCCCAGGGAGTAGGTTTCGTGTATTCGGAAGGGCACCACTCTCGCAGGTTTGCCTGGGTGAGATAGAGTTAAGGATATCCTGGGATTTTGCCGATTTTGTAGATTACCGGGAGAGATTAATTAGGGGGATGAATTGGGGGGAAAGGAGAGGATAAACGCCATTCAGGCTTAGGACCCAAACCATTAGGCACCCGGATTCAACAATAATAATAATAATAATCTCCAGGGAAGGGATTAGCTCAGTGGTAGCGCGCAGGACTAGCAACGCGGAGATCACGGGTTCGAATCCAGCCATGCTACCCTTAGATTTTCTCTTCCTAGGAGCCCCTACAGCTCACTGTCCGGTGATGGAGAACACTGTCCGGAGGCCGGCAGTGCACTGAGAAGGCTCCGGGCGCAAATGACCACAGATGTTGAGACGCCTTAAATTTAAAAAAAAAAATAATAGTAATAATAATCTCCATTTTGCCAAAAAGTATGTTGTTCCATATTTTTGGAAGTGATTATTAGTTCTATGTTTTTACAATTTTTTGCTTGCCCCTATTGCTCCAAAATTTCGAAATTGATTTTTCGAACAGGAGTACTTACCAGTCTCGTAAATACGAAAAAAATAAAATACTCAAAGGAAGCGCCAATTTGAAAATTCTGCTTCAGAACTAACATGAAATCCCATTGATCAAAATCTATTCTCTGTTAATTTTAGTTAAGCTCAAATTTTACTAGTAATGGTAATGCACTTAAAAGTGACTTATATAAACGGTGGAAATACTGAATATATATTTGTTGATTCTACAAGCTCAGCTTGAAGGAGTTTTCCTGTTGATCAGTCATGAGTATTGATTTGTAAGTTAAGTTGTGAAGGAAGTTTCCATTGTTCACAATAACAGCTTACCCAGGAACATCTTAAAATCAATTTTTCTGGAAAAGTGTCACATCAAAGTGCTTGGCATTTATAGTGTCCTTAGTATGAAATCGAATCTAATCTAGAAACGCGGGGCTTCCAGAAGGAGATTCAACACTTAGACCTCAGCTGGAACTACTGTGCACCCCGTAAAGACGCCTCAGATCATTCCTGCTGTATCATTAAAAAACGCCAGGGCTGAGGCGAGTGAAATTTCTGATCCCACCTTCGGCTCCTATCTTTTGGACGCCAAATTTCAGGAATCGTTTGCGATTATAGTATTCGCACTCTCCAAAAAGGTGAAACGGTATCTCATCCTTTTAGCCACATTTCCTGCAAAGTGGGTCAGCGAGAGAGCCATATTATGTAGTGTTTCCTTAAACGGTAATGCCCTGTAACTAGGGCAGTAACTCTCCTTAGCTCTACTTTCGTTCTGCCGAGAATATAGTTTGTGCGAGTCTTTGATGGCTCTCCAAGATACTCTTAGAAGGCCTTGGCCCCGCAATATTTTTCCAACATAATGTATGGTTGCGTGTTTGCCATTTTTCAAAATGGCCCCACAGCAGTTCTGCAGATGCCTTAGAAAGGCCTCGGACCAAACAGCGTGAGGTGCCCTTCTTCGCGAGTCTGTCGGCCACTTCGTTAGCTTGAATGACTTTAGGTCCCGGCTCCAACCCAGACGAAGGCTACTGTGGTTTGCCAGAGATTGTCCTTAGTACACTAATTTAAAAGAAAATTTTTAGATCGTTTCGAGAGAAAAAAAAATCTGGTGTGAAACACTCACACAACTTTCTCTCACTCTTGTTCTCGAAATTATAATTGACAAAGGTTATAGTTTGTGTACCAAATATAACCAAATTCGTTGAAACCGGAAAAAAAACTGTTCAGTAAAAGCGCACTTCCGGCTTACTAATTTTCTTAAAACTTGGAATTTTGGCCATCTATTTATTTCTAATTAATTTCGTTTGGATGGTAGAATTCTATAATCAACTATGATACCACTTTAGAGGAAGCTGTATCCTCACCCCTCCCCTTAAAAGTCCCTTAAATGAATTTTTCCAGCGAAATGTTTTAAATAAAAGATGTAGATCTTTGCATGTTTACTTTATATGCGAAGATTCAAGAAAATCGTCGGAGCCATTTTTGAGAAAATTGCGAAAAGTGAAAAAAAATCATTTAGTAAAGTGGTAAAGTAAACACACTTTTGATCATCCGATCTTTTTCAAACTCGGAATTTCAAGAATATATTTAATTCTAATTAACATTATTTAGATAATAGAATTGTCTAATAAACTGAAATAGCAGTTAACATAAAAACCTCGCCCAGAAGTTCCCTTAAATGAATTTTAAATGGATTCATACAAATGAAAACCGGTCGCCAAATATATATAAGATGTAAGATAGATGTTATTCACGATTTTTAATACAAATATGCATGATTTTTTTTACAACTTATTGCAAGAATTACTCAAACTTAAAAGCTACTAACTAACTACATTTGAACACAAAACTGATGTAAATATTATGGGCATGCCTTAATTTATTTAGACAAAATAAAATAAAAGCATAAGATAGTTAGAGTTACAACCCATAAAAGTTTTTATTGCTGATTTTATGCAGATTACTTGCAATAAATTTATTCCAATTTTGAAGTGAATCCACCATTTAGCTCAGAATAGCTTTTAGTTTTTATATGTACACTAAATTCTATCTGTGAATAGTTTTTTACTTTTATTTCTTTTTGAATTAAACTTTGTTTTTATCTACAGAAATAAAATTGTATATATGTCTTTGTTTTGTTCGTATTAATTTATCACTTGGGTTTAAATAAAAAAACACTTTTATATAATTGTAAGTTTTTTACAATTATAACCAATGAAAATACTAGTAAATATTATTAATAAATAATTTATACTTAATACAAATTCTTTCCTATACTTACTGTTATAGGTTATAGTGCAATCAAAACACAAGATCAATTTTCTTGCGATGCCTTCATCAATTTTCTTGCGGTGATTTTTTCAGGTAATCCCTGGAAAAAAAGGGGACATCAATAAACACTCTCCATTTCCCTAAAATTAAAAATGCTTTACAACTTTAACAATTGACATCATTATACCACATAGATACTGCTTTGCCAATAAATTAATCACAATTAATTAAAGACTTAATGAAAAAAGGCAAATAAAAGAGAAAGATTATCTAGACAAGTTCTAAATTTTATAACTAACAGGCCTTTTATTTTTTTTTTTTTAATTAAGGCGAGACCAGCGGAGGTCATTGGCATCCGGAAAGCGCCACCAGACTTCGGGCTGTGTTCTGTCTTTACCAACATTGCCTATCATCGGACAGTGAGCTGTATAGGCTCTTTGAGCGAGAAAATCTAAGGTCAACACCGCTGGATTCAAACCCGAAACCTACAAGGCCCAAGCCCAATGCGCTCCCTCTGAGCTAACCCCGTCCCTTTCCTTTTTTTTTTCGCTCGGAACCTTCTCTGAGAACTGTCGACCTACGAGCAATATTCTGTCATTATAGACAACATTCCCGAACAGTGGACAATAAACTAGAGGGTCCGAAAAAGAGAAAATCTAAGGCTGAGCTAATTCCGTCCCTTCCAGCTTGTTAAAAACAAAAAAAAATCTGGTGTGAAACAGTCACACAAGTTTCTCTTACTCTAGTTCTCAAAATTATAATTGACAAATTTCTATAGTTTGTGTAACAAATTTAATGAAATTCGTCGAAAACTGAAGAAAAAAAAAAGGTTCAGTAAAAGCGCACTTCCGGTTTACTAATTTCCTTGAAACTCGAAAATTTTGGTCATCTATTTATTTCTAATTAATTTTGTTTGATTGATAAAATTGTATAATCAACTGTGATAAGCATTTTAGAGAAAAACATAACCCCACCACTCCTCCTACCTAATGTGCCCTTAAATGAATTTTCCCAGAGAAATGTTTTTTAGATCTTTGTATGTTTAGTTTATATAGGATGTTTCAAGAAAATCGTCTGAGCTGTTTTTGAGAATATCGCGAAAAAGTGAAAAAAAAATCATTTAGTAAGTGTTAAAGTAAACGGACTTTTGTTATCCGATCTTTTTTTCAACAACAATATATTAATTCTAATTAACATTATTTAGATGACAGAATTGTCTAATAAACTGAAATAGCAGTTAAGATAAAAATGAAAACCTAAACCCACCCCCAGAAGTGCCCTTAAATGAATTTTCCCGGAGAAATGTTTCAAATGAAAAGTTGTAGCTTTTGTATGTTGTAGTTGATAACCAAAGTTTGAAGAAAATAGTTGGAACCATTTTTGAGAAATCGCAAAAACGTAAAAAAAAAAAAAACTAGTAAAGTGTACTTCCGGTTGAGGATTTTGACAGATGACCCACTATCGATCCCATGGTGATAAGTGATAACTAAACGGAATATCAAGTTTGAACTTTTTACGATTGAGCTGTGCTGTTCACATATATGCATATACATACATATATACACACACACACACACACACACACACACACAAACTATTTGCTAAAAACCACATTTTTGGACTCAGGGGACCTCAAAACGGATATTTCCGGTGATAACTCGATATCGAAAATTTGACACGATTACAATACTTCCTCTTACTAGGAGTAAGGGAAAGTAAAAATCAAAGGACAGTTTCTAGAGAAAAAACATTCTTTTCAACATTCAATAGAACATTCTTTTAATGCAATTTTAAATTTTTTAAAATTTTTGTTCAAGCTTGGAGTTTTAATTGAAATTTTAGTTGCCCTTTGTTTTATATGTCCCATAGGTCTAATCCTTCTTCAGAACCCTGCAGATAACTTTGTCTAACAACAGGAACAACACTTAATCTGACACCCGAAACATTCAAAACTATTGGTTAGTTAAGTGTGTGTGGTTCCCGCAGAGAAGTGAACCGGAAAACAAAGGGAAGGTTCAATAGATGGGGTTCAAATCATACATGGAACGCAATGTCGTTGCCCAGCTGTAAGTGCTAGTATATAACATATAAATGTGAACGGATAATTCATTTTTTTTTTGTTGATTTTGTATGTTACTTCCTTTTGCTAGTTAGAGAACATGTCAAGTTTCGTTAATTAAGTTTTCACCAGAAATATATTTTTGATATACATTTTAAAATGAGTACCTTGTTTTTTCATACCCATTTTTTACTTTCTCTTACTCCTAGTAAACGATTTAACAATGATTAAATTTGAACTTATATTGCTAATTGAACATTTATAAACGAATCACATTTTTATTTGTAACATTCTTCCAAAAGAACTGATGTTGTTATTGGGTTTTGAGGAATCTAAAAACATCTTCAGGGTGCGTTTGTCAGACAGTGTGATAACACAGACTTGCGCACTCGTATAGAGTGTATAAAACCGAAATTGCTCTGTGCAAGTCTGTGTTATCACAATGTCTGACAAACGCATGCTGAAAAGATGGGCGAACGCCCGAAACCGGTCGATGACCACTAAAATAAAGCAGGCTACCACGGAAAATGTCTTGGATGCTTTCCAGCTCTGCGGAACCAACCACCACAACTCCTTAAATAACTTTTGTAACCGGAGAAATGTTACAAATAATAATAATGTAGCTCTTTTTTTATGTGTAGTTCACATACTTTGTTTAAAGAAAATCGTTATAGCCGTTTTAGACAAAATAGCAGAAAACTGGAAACTATTTTTCAGTAAAAACCCACTTCCGGTTAACCGATTTTCTTCACATTCGGAATTTTAGCAACACATTCTAATAGTAATTCTAATTAATATTATTTAGACGATAGAATTGTCTAATAAACTGAAATAGAACTATAAGAGGAAAACCTAATCCCATCTCTCCCCTAAAAGTGCCCTTAAATGCATTTTCCTGGAGAAATGTTTCAATATAAAAGTTGTAGATCTTTCCATGTGTAGTTGATATACCAAGTTTAAAGAATATCGTTAGAGCTTTTTTTTTTAAGAAAATCGCAAATAAGTAAAAAAAAAAAACAACATTTAATGATTCTTTCAGTTGAAGAATTTTGACACATAACTTATTGTCGAATCCCAAGGTGATAACTAAAACGGAATATCAAGTTTAAATTTTTTCTGATTTTTTCATTTTTGAGTTATGCTATAGACACACACACACAAAGCATCATTTTCTAAAAACCACTATTTTGAACTCATGGGACCTAAAAACATGTTATTTCTGGAGAAAACTCGATATCTAAAATTAGACACGATTACAATACTTCCTCTTACCAGGAATAAGAGGAAGTTAAAAATATAAATAAACCTATAATCTTCATTTCCTTTTTTTTTTAATACTAAACAGCAAACATTATTATGTATGGATGAAAAAAAACACTTCCGGCTTGAGACTCAATCTACAAACTCAAGTGTTTTTTCATGAAAATGGCCGCGGAACAACCTAAAAGATCTTATGTGTTTGTTTGTATGTTCAGTTTAATAAAATGTTTACCATTATTAAATAAATAATTTATGAATTAGAGAGAGAGTGAGAAAAAAGATGTTTCCTCAAGAAATCAACTCACGTATCCATTGGTTTATTGTAAAAATGGCAAACATATTCTTTTCAAAAATTTCTCTATAAACTTCTACAAGTTTCTTCTTTGACAAAAAAAACTTTTCACCTTATGGATTATGAATATAGAACAGTTTTTTTTCTTTCTTTAAAATGTTAAAGGCAATAACAAAATCTGTTGTATGGTTTATTATTTGTGAAAATATTGAATAAAAAGAACCGTGTATATACCAACCAAGTTGAATAAAAAACAGAAATTGTTATTATAACAGATATTTAAGAGTGGCTTTAAATTTTAATTACATAGCCTTTAGTTACTTATTTATATGTAAAAATGAAGCCAAATCAATTTGAATGGGCACCGGTTCTATTCAAAAATCATCTAAATAGCGTTCTTAGTTACTTTCTGCAGCATTTTGATTACTACTTTTAAAAGATGTCATTTCTTTTAAGTAGTACGTACGTATATAGCAGCTTATTACAATATATCATAAGATATTAAGTAGGACAATATTTATAAGAGGAACAATTGCGATCGTGTCAAAGTTTCGTATTGCATTTACACAGGAAGTAGAAGTTTTGAGTATGAAAGAATTTGATATTTGGTCTGAGTGATTTTTTTTTTTTTTTTTTCTTTATTGTTCTACATTTACAATATTACATCAATTTTAATAATCACTTACTAAATATATAATTATTTATATAAATTTTACAAATTTCTATTTACCTACATGACAAGAAATATATATATTTATATTCAAACTCAATAACTAATTAATACTTCTTGCCTTTATGTATAATTATTTCTATTTGATTATTTATTTATATTTTATTAATGAACTGTACAAATTTATAATATTTACATATTATATATAGTTTTGAAAATAACTTCTGTTTTTAAAGGGGACTATATTGATACTGTTGTTAATAATAAATACCTAATTAGCTGGCTTCTTTATGATTTCAACACTGATTGATATATTATAAATATAGATAGCGTGGTCCCATGTCTGTTTTACCAAAGGTAACACAAGGAAACCTTGAACAAACATTTACATTGAACCTGTGCAAATAAGCTCGTTTTTTTTTCCCCCCTTGTCCACTTAAAATTTGTGTAACCCTATAATCATGGCAAATAGTCTGCTTGTTGGACGATCAATAATATGAGGAAAACACAATTTTACTGTGTCACCATTAACTACAACACTACGCCAACTTTATTTCCCATTGTGCATGTACTTTTATGTACGTGCCTTGGAATAAGAAAATGTGTGCGCGAGTGGGGGGGTAGGGGGATATATAATACCCAGGGTTGTCCCAGGTATATAATATGGGATAAAGCCTTTTTTCTCGGAAACTAAGATAGCTTGTAAAAAAAAAACTAAAAAATACGTGTACCCCGTAGTTTTTGGTTAGAAATCCAAATTTCATTTGCAAATTTGTTTTTGGTGCTTCCAGAAGCGAGATGCAGGCACCAACTTCATTTTTTCAAATGGGCAGGTGTGGTTTTTATTGAAGAAATAGATTCCTCTAGTTTTTATAAGAAAAATTTACTTGAACGGTTTTTTGTCTTTGAGCGATTATTTTACAAGTTATGAATGAAAACATGATTCATGTAAGAAATTTCAAAATGATATTATAACGGTTTTTTTGATTGAATAAGAAGAAAAGTACTATTTTATTATAAATTTTACTCCTCATTAATTACAGATCTTGCTCGAACTGGCC
>JAAEAF010007037.1:0-47391 GCA_011037195.1 Triatoma infestans
AAAAAAAAAAAAAAAAAAAAAAAACGGAAAATAACAAAAAATTTGAAGTAAAATTTCTGAAGATGACGATATAAAATAATTTTGAATTTGAGAAATTAAAAATTTAAAACCGTTGAAAATCAATATTTTTTTAGAAATTTTATAAACTTTCCATAACACTATTTTACAGGCCCGCGTCGGTGAGGCCACCAAATTCCTTACAGAACATTATATTTTGACCTTTCATACTCAAAATGAGCTCACTGAGAAATAATATATGATCCCATGCGTGTGATGTTTGAAGTTCACATGAACAGCTGGGTTCTGAATGCGATGCAAGTTTCTATTTTCTGCTATTTTCATCAAAACGGCTGCAATGATTTTGTTAAAACTAAGAATGTGAACTACAGATATAAAGAGCTACAACTTTTATTTGTAACATTTCTCCGGATAAAGTTATTTAAGCCCTCTTAAAAGGGAAAGGGATAGGGTCATGTTTTCCTCTAAAATGCTATCCTAGTTGATGATAAAATTCTATCATTTAAACAAAATTAATTAGGAATAAATAGATGGCCAAAATTCCGAGTTTCAAGAAAATTAGTAGAACTGAAGTTTTTTTTCCAGTCTTTACGATTTTTTCTAACGAATTTCATTTGGTAAACTAAACATTTGATACATTGGTGAGTGTTTCACACCAGATTTTTATGACAGCAGTAAGAGAAAGTCAAAAATTTTAAGTTTTCAATAACTTCTGTTATTTGACCAATAGATTTTCTTATAGAACGAATCTATCCAAATTAATGTGGCTTTCAGTTATTCATTCAGTTTATCAATTTATTTACTTTTTTTTTAATGTTTTGATTCACTGGAAACGAAAGTAGTTTTTCTTTTATTAATAATAATTTAATTCCGACAGGGACTTCCCTTCAAAAAGATTTTCATTGACAGTTTTGATATATTAGTATAATTTTATGCAGAAGTAATTAATAATTTTGGAGTTGTATTTTGTGTTTTATTAGTATTAACGCTTCTAGTTAAGCTTCAGACTTAAATGCTTTAAATCCAACTTTATTTTACATATATGTACCACCGAAGAGCTAACCATAGCATATGTAGGGAAATACCATAGCATATGTACAAAATAAATGTAGAGAATTCTCCTTATTGTGCATTATGCCGAGATATTGAAAATGTGGAGGAAAATTATGATATGCCCACTTTTCAGCTACAAAGATACGCTTTATTCACAAGGCTGAGTTTTATGATTTTAAATTACAAAACAATTTTAGAAATAGAGGACATTGGGAGTGGCCGAATATATTATAAAATATCTAAATGAAATAGGCGTGAAAATATGAAGGGTATATTGTATTTTTGTAAATGGATGGCAATTTAGGCTGAAAGTTAAGAGACGAGTTAAAAGTATATAGTGTAAACTACCCAATTTGTCCTGATTAATCATGGGTGGCGTCAATGCTAATGCCGAAAAAAGGAGTTTTATATCTATCCACAATTTGAAAAAATTCAAACTAAACCAAGTATCATATGTTATATTAATAATCATATGCCAACTAATATTGAATACTGAGCAATTCGAAATATGTATATAAAAGGTATTAAGCAATTAAAATTGGGGACATACAAAAAAAAATACTAATTTTAATCCCTTATAGGAACAGGAATTTCTTATAATTAAATAGATGAAATTAAGCGCCCAGTCCTAGTATAGCCGGGAATGCCTAGATATGTATGTAATAAACTATTTCTAATTTAAATTTTTTGCTAAGTAATAAGTAAACAAAACTCTAATGTTTAACAAATATGTTGCTTTTGTTTTGCATTTTTTTTTTTTTTTTTTTTTATGAAAATGAAAGGAAATAATGAAACCAAAACATAGCGATTTTTACATTGGTGAACCTGTGTATTATTCGAGAGAATGGTATTCACCAAAAGCTGGCGCAGGAGATATTATCACAACAGATTCTGAACCTTATATAGAAAAATTAAAACCAAAAACAATATATATACCGCGTAAGAAAAAACCAGCATATCTTAGATACACATCTCCAAGGTAATTATAAATTTGCATTAAATATATATTTATGAAAATATGTATAGACGAAAAAAATTTCTAGTGTGAAACGTTGATTGATTGAATAGTTAAAATTCTTTAAAACTTGCAGTGAATATTAACATTTAAATTGCATTAAGCGATGGGGACTGTAGTTAATTTACCTGAATAATCTGAGTGCAAAGCCCTCTGCCTCAATCCCTAGGGAAAGCTAGACTAAACTTCAGTTATGGTCGGTTGTACTAGTATCTAATTATGCAAAGAATTTATATTAAAAAAAAAAATAGTTGAAGCTTTCGGGAAAAAAAAACGCAAGAATTATTCTATTCACATATTCAAACACATATATAAAACGCCAATTTCTAAAGCTACTTTTATCGTATTCATGGCATCTCAAAACGTTTACAAGTACCTTATTATCTAATATCAAATTCTTACCTGATATTATTCAAGTGAAAAAGCATGCATCTTAGCTGCAAGGGAATATTCTATATATACTCATGACGTTCCCACTTCTTCATTTAAAATACTCTTTACTCCTTCTTTATACAAAGCAAATCTTATGGAGACCTATAAAATCATGTAAAGTCTCTGAAGGCATGGTTAAACTATCTTCCCTATATATTAATGAGGCGTACGCTACTTAAGACTCATTCACTGCGAAAGACAAAACCTAAGTATCATTACAAAACTACTGACACAAAATAAAATATGCTTCACTAGATCTATTTAGTGAAGAATTCACTAGGTCTTCAAACCAATCGGTTTAACAATTAATCTTCCAGGACTCTTAATGTATTTCTAATATTGCCTTAAATCCAGATAGAAATATTTTTTTTTTATAAGAAGTAGTCAAGATCAAATATAAGCAGCTTCTATGTTGCTCACTCAACCAAATTCTTCGTCAAATTAGTTTCTCTAATCTAGGCGGATAAACCCCCAAACGACCGAACCATAATTGCCAGAGAGAGCTAGAGACTCTCAAATGAATGATTAATAATTGATGTAAATATAGTAAATATGCGAAAAAAGTGGCTACAATGCTAAACCCATTCCAACGAACGATCTATTATAGCTCTCTTTTATATCTGTGTTTGCATTTCCTCATATGTTGTATGCAATGTGTAATAATATGTTAATGTGAGTGAATAGAGTTTGTCTGGTAGGGTAAGCTACGATATCGAAGAAACTGTACACATCAACTATCTCTGCATGCCGTATGGCATAAGAGGTGTTGCAAGATATGTTCGTTATTAGGCTAGCATATCAGCTGACGACAAAGTCCCAGAAGAAAAAAATATTATTCCATTTTCCCTTATAGGGAAATGAATGACTAATCATTTATATAAATATAATCTCTATCTTAAAGCCTAGTTTTACAAAGTATTGCTTATGGAAAGTGTTAAATATATAAACACAAGACACAAACCTTAATAAACGAACAGACAAAATTCGCTAGTGAACCACTATTCAAAACCATATTCCCACAACAACAAAAAACACACCTGAATCAAATACTTTTTAAATATGCACATACGAATCAAACAGCTTTTAAGTTTTTACATATGTGAATAATGTATGCAAGTTGAGAATGTAAAATGTTAATTGTGGAATTTACGTTACATTAAGGTCGTATAGCATGCTAAATTTTTCAAGGATATATTTATAAAAAATCTGTATTTAAGCTCGTTTAGACTTGCTACATTTAAGAACCCATATTTAAGTTTGTATGCGTGTGGGAGTGGTGTATGTGAATTGTGAAAGGTAAAATATAAACGTGACTGTCAAAAAATAATGCTTATATAATGGGTTGTTCGACAACACATTTAGTTATTTATACTAACTTAGATCATTCGGTTCGTTTTTATCATTTCTTATCGTTAATTATACCACAGTAGTCCACGGCTGACAGTGATCTTTCGCTTTGTTCTACACTCAAAGAACAATTAAAAATAAAATAGTAAGATAGTATAGGTAATTAATTATCAAAATAAATCTCCTTCAAAAATGAATTTAAGTTATACATCTCCACTTGTTGGATGTTTTTAAAAGTAACAATGTACAATAACCTTTAGAAAAGGAAAAACATGTGTTTACCCACCCAGGTACTACGAACCTCTTCTTAACCTTGTTACATCCTAACAAAAACACTTTTAAAAAACCAGTGTATCACCTAAATTTGCTCTGTGCAAGTCTATGTTATCACACGGTTTTGACAAAACATCCTGATGATGGGCGAACGCCCGAATCCAGTCGATGACCACAAAAAGAAGGCTACCTAGGAAAATATCTCTGATGAAAAATATAAATCCAAACTTACAAACCTTTTAACATTTAACAAGCTCCCCTAGGAACCTGAGTGTATAAATCCAAACTTACAGCTCCCCTAGGAACCTGAGTGTCCATCACATTATCTACTTAAAAAACTATAAGAACAACTTAGTATGATCCAAAAATATCTTTTATCAATCATCACAACATCCTAAAACTTTTAGGGAATAGCGAAAAACACTTCTCCTTTACCCCTTCCTAAGATAGTATGAACAGGATCTGAATAGGCGATGCTGGATGAGCGATTTCATTGTTGAATTTGTATGATTCATTTGAATGTTCAACAATGAATGATCTCTTATTTTATTCAAGACACTTGTATCCTTAACAATAAATTTCAATAAAACAAAACAAAGAATAGCAGTTTAACGGCAATTTCAGTGAATTTATTAAAAAACTAAAGTTAAATAAAAAAGCACAAGTATTGATGCTTTATTATCACAAAATGAATACAGCTATACAAAATTATATTTCAAACATCAATATGACATGGTCTTAAACCGTCGGTCAGAGTCTACACTCCATTCGTATTCAAACTTAAACTATGCCTAATAAATAAATAAAAATAAGTATATTATTATAACAATAAAATAAAGTGCTATCTCAAAAGCTTATACAACTTAATTCTTTTTTATTATTATTATTATGATTAAACTTAATAATTGAATTCGGCCACAAGCATGCTTCTATACATTAATGCGTATGTTGTATACAATGCTAAATTCAACCAATTACTCCCATTTATTAAACATACAAATTCTTGTTGGGATAAGGAACTTTTATAAAATAACTATAATCATTAAAAATTGGGCATTGGGCAATAAAATGGAACATACTTTCATTTTATTTCAATTACACAGTGAGCATGTAAAGTTGGTTCCAGTAAGCCAAGGCTTATAATTTAGATTAAGCATTTCTCCCCGTATTTTAAATACCAACATTTTAAATTCAAAGATTATTTTTTCACTCATATAATATACATTAAACTGCAGAGATTTAAACTGTTCATGATACTGTGCATGTTTGGCAAGGAACAGAAATTCCTCTTTCTCGTTTTGCATAACTGCAGACAATAAATTGTTTGTTGTTTCCATATATTGCTAGGATAGTTATCCAATAATACATTAAACCTCTCTGCCAACTGCAGCCAACTTTGAAACCAAGAAACCTTGTTCTTTACTACTTCCATTGCAACTACATAAGTTAATCAATCCTTCGAATGATACGCCAAGACGTTTAAAACATTAGAGAAATGCAGTTTCAAGGCAAAACCGAAGGGAATACCCCTTCCCGTTTCCAAATGCAAGAAATAAGTTGGACAGTTTCTCAGAAGATTAAATCATCTTTTTATAAAAAATCTTTGCAGTTTTTCCGCGTCTTCGAATAATTCATAACCCCAGACTTGACATCCATAACAGCAAACAGATCGAATTACAGCATCGAAAATTTTATACTTGACCGGTAAACTGATCCGATAATTTTTAATAAAATTATACCACCCACTTCTAAGACAGCGTCTTCCCACAATAATTTCTCTTTCACATGCAGTTTAAAAATTAAGATCGAGTTCAAGTTAATGCCTAAATAATTGTAACTTCTTACACTTCAATTAGCTGTCCTTTATATGACCACTTTTCACCCGCACAGTTCCTCTGACCCACACTTTCTAAAAATGACAATCTTGGTCTTTTCAAGATTAATACGGAGATTCCAATAATCGGCATATTTATCCAGTCGCTGAATCATCACTTGAAGAACTTTAGCGTCTTCTGCCAGTAGAACGATATCATCAGCATACATTAAGATATTTACTTTAGTCTGGCCAACCATAAGTCCTCCACCAACATATTCGGGCAAATCAAGTATATATAAAGCAAAAAGTAGTGGGCTTAACAAGCATCCTTGTCTAACTCCCATCTCTGTAGCAAAACTTGGGGAAAGACCTCCGTTACACCATACCGGTGCCTCCGTTTTGCAGTATAAGCTTTAAATGCACAAGTATTCATTCCCAGGGTGAGCTCAGTGTATCGAAGGGTTTTTGGTGGTTATATTTAATTTTGGACGATTAATCGAACAAAATAATAACTGATAATGCAGGTATATTTCTTACAATATAAAAAATATTGCCAACAAAAATCTTCTTTTTTTTTTTGTTAAGAGAACTATTTTTCCTCTTTACTCACTTTATTTACATTGTTTTAGATATATAAGGAAAGAACCTGTGAAAATTATTCGTAGTACATCGAATGCTTTGTATCCAGTAATTCACGAATATAAAACTCCAAAGTAAGCGCATATGGTTATATTTGAATCAATGTTTTTTAAGTAGCCTGACATTATTGAATAATTTTTATATCCCATTTAATCTCTTAAAAAAAAAAAAAAAAACAATTATCCACTTCGAGCTTTTGAAGAAACAATAGAAAACAAACCTGGTATGAAACACTGTACATCCACAATATTTATACTTCCAAAAGAAAATTTAACAAAATATTTCCATGCATTCAATATTGATGTAAATGGTGGAGCCACAAGTTACATTCAAATGGCTATTTAAAGAGAAATATAATGTCGCAGTTTTCCTAGAATCTTCAAAAATTAATGGAAAAATGTTTCAATATGTACCATTTGCTCTAGATTATGCAGAAAATATTTCGAACCAATTTTGCTAACATTTGATTATAAGAGCAAATGCGACTGTAGCATTGGCGAAGCTAAATATATCAATATTCTTATTAGAAAGATTGTATGGAGGATAGAGTTTAAATAAGTTATGGGGTTCACCAAACAATATTTTTTCACTATTTTCAAAATCTGTTTCGAAAATCAGACAAAAATACAAGTTCCTAATAAGGCGGTAAGTGAAAGTAAAGAATTGCTAGAAATTCAAAAATTAGTGTTCTGCGTAACACAAACAGATTTCAGAAAAAACTCAAGTCTATCAGAAGAAAATCAATTTACCGGAATTACACTCTTCCAAATTAAGATCTAGAAATTTCAGAATCTGGAAAGCTATTAAGGAGGGTACATCTTCGATGATGGCGTTAGCATGTGTCTCCTCCATCTCACCACAGAATCTGCAGGTGCTATCGTATTCTAGGCCCCAGCTTCTTCAGGTGCCTATTACACTGCCTCCTTTTTTCTAAGCTCTTCCCGATAAGACTGGTCGCTTATCTCACAGATGGGCAGGCCTCATAAAGAGGGTGCAGCTACTTTCCTTGCCAGGGTGACGGCCATCTCCATTACTTTCCACTCCAACTTGCCCCGGCATCCAAAACAGGATAACTGTATTGTTGCTGCTAATCATTTGCCGACAGCGTTCCCATACCATTTTTGAACTGATGGCATATGAACTCAATATTTTAATGGCTGCCTGGATATCGGATAGCATTATAATCTCCGATTCCAATATTTCCTTTCGAGGTTAAACTATACACATCTTCACATGTGTGAAGTTTCGTAGAAGATACTGGGAGACTTTACCATAGACTCCGAATATCTGGTCCTTGGCCTAAACACTCCGGCCCCCAGTCCCCCTAGAGGTCTAGCCAATACTATTAGTTTGTGTGTATTGTATGTATGTAAAACTAAAACAGGAAGTTCAAACTTGATATCTCATTGTTGTATCACCAGATGTTCTGAATCGGAAGTTGTTTATATACAAATGAGAATTAAAATAAAACAAAGAGTTGTATGTGTTTCTAAATCAGGGTTTTCATGGCTGGCTGAGGTGCAGTTTTCAATTAAAAATTCTATACCTAATTCTAATTTTTATCTTAAAGGGTAATTGCTTTTTAAATAAGCATGTTTTTGGCTGGGCCCATATAGGCCATATATTAAATAGATCCTAAACAAAAGCGTTGCCTTAAATAATTCAGCAACAATATTGAAGACCATCATTTGAACCAGCAGATACTTCTTGGCCTCATCATGTGAACTTCAACGTTACAGAGTAACCATTGGATACTTTTCCGCTTGCCTTTCACGTCATATATTTAGTTTTATCACATTTGTTTACAGCATAATATACACTTGATTATACGTACATTAAAAGGAAAGATGAATATAAGTTCTACTATATCAAAAATACTGTCCCGTTGGTAAATTTTGCATAGAGCTTCAGAAATAGAATAACCTTCTACTGACGAGATATTTAAAATGATTTAGGCAAGGAAGACCGTTAGTCCATATTCCAAACCAGTTTTAGAGATATTTTACAACACATTTCATAGTAACTATGGTTACAGTTGAATTAGTTGTTTAGAGGGAGGATAGAATAAATAATTATATATAATTAAAAAACTTTTAAAAAATTTTAGTTTGTTTTTTCGCCAAAAAATTGTTCTAGACAATTTTTTTAAAAATGTAAAACGCCGATTTTTTTTTTAGACATCTCAAACCAGTAGAAGTATTAAGACGACCATATTTAAAACATGGTGCCACCTATATTGAAGACAGTACAAGCATCGATGAAAATAGCACATCACAGTATTCAAAGTATGACAATATTTTTTTTAAGCATATTTTATGGTTTCCGTGAATTATTATGGGTCCAACATGGCAAACTTACGACTACACCGTATACCACTTTCACTCGGAATTTCTGTTGGTAAGCCACCAGTACGTGGCATTCATAAAGCTTACGGTTTTTTCATCCTCACTGAATTTATTGTGTTTTGGCAAACTATTGTTGCGAGTTATGAGTCTGGCTTTTGCTCAATTATTCGACCTAAATCACAAATTCCAACCATCCAAGCAATTGCATCAATTAAGAATAATCAATCAAAATATTATTAATTTTTATAAATCAGTTTTAGGAAAATCTAAAAGAAGTTTCAGATAAATACTTAATCAATAAAAAGAGACTTACAAGAACTATTTTAGAAAGTAGGTGAAACCATTTAAATTATCATACTTATATTAATGAAATTTAAAAATTGGCAAATCTTTAAATAAGTGGAAAGAAAGTTAATAGTTGGGAAGTGTGTTAGCCGTATATCCGCTACATTGGACCTATTATAACACACTGATACCATATTTATAAAACAATAACAGTAATGTATTACTCTAACTTAGAAATGTTTATAAAAACAATGATGATATAGTTTATCATTAGATGTATCATGTGATGTGTCTGCAATCAATAGAGATGTTGAAGCATTACTACAACAATATGAACGAGTATTTGATGACACATTGATTACTGAATATGAAAAACGTATTACCACTGGTAATTCGCAAAGAAATTTGAATGGAAACAATAGAAGGGTTATAAAACCAGAAGGTTTAACATCAGAACAACTGAAAATTTTATCAATGGATAAACCTCCGTTGGACAAACTTAAAGATATACCAGTACAATATTTAAAACCACGTCTACCGCCATATTTAAAAGAGCAGAAAAAAATTCAACCACCAGAGGTCAGTGTTGTTTATGTAAAATAAAAATATTCAATAGGCAGTCGTAAATTTTTTAAATTGTTAAATGCTTTATTATTTAGAAAGTAGATTAATGACTTTGGGCTTCTTTTACTTGCTCTAAATACTTACATTATAAAAATTTCATTTAATTAGAAGTAATAATAATAATATCAATAGAAATCGAAGCAAATTTCTCCTCATTCTATATTAAAACAGTATATACAATTTTCTATGAGTTAAATTCTGTAAACGATTGTAACTTTTACTTTCTCTTAGAAGAGTGTATAAGCAATTAGCGATTAGCTCACAGGATTTGTAACGCGGAGGTCCCGGGTTCTATAACACAAGAACTATATCCGAAGGCCGTAATGAGAGTTCTCCAGCGCCAATAACCATAGTTGACGCGTCTTAAAAAAAAAAACAAATCCATGATTATAATAAATCTGTCCATTAGAATTTATTAAATAAAGTAAGAAAAATCTGGTGTGAAACACTCACACGACTTTCTGTCGCGGCAGTTTACAGATTATAATTGACAAATTTTCTTCCAACTTATAATTTTTACTAAATGATTATTTGTCTTCATTTTTACATAAATGGAAGACATCGAATCTCGTAAACTGACTTTTTTGGAGAAAAGCATAAACTTCCCCTCCCCCAAAACTTATTGAAATCCGTTGATATTTTTATGGAGAAAATCTCATATAATTTTGGTGACATACTTAATTCTAGTTAATGTTATTTACTTGATAGAATCGTATAATAAAATGAATATAGCACTTTAGAGGAAAAAATAACTCCATCCCTGCCCCAAGAGCCACCTTAAATGAATTTTCCCAAAGAAATGTTTCAAATAAATGTTTTCTTTTTTTTTTTAATTTCAAGGCGCGTCAACAACTATGGTCATTGGCGCCCGGAGCCTTCTCAGTGCACTGCCGGCCTCTGGACAGTGTTCTCTCGTTGCAGCCAACGCTGCACATCACCGGACAGTGAGCTGTAGAGGCTCCTAGGAAGAAAAAATCTAAGGGACCGGAGTCCTCCGCATGGGTTTCCCTATCCTATCAAATAAAGGTTGTAGCTGTTTATATGGGTAGTTAATACACTAAGTTTTAAAGAAAATCGTTTGAGCCTTTTTTCGAGAAAATCGCAACAAAAAAGAATGAAACAACCATTCAGTAAAGTGTTACTTCCGGTTAACCGATTTTGATCAAAATCTTATTTTCAAGTTACATGCTACCTGTTAAACTAAATATCAAGTTTGTACTTACTACGATTTTCCATTTCTGAGTTATACTGACCAGACACACATACACAAAGACCAATGTCTAAAACTCAGGAGACCCTCAACGCGTGTATATCCGGTGAAAATTCGATATTGAAAATTTGAACGATCGCAATACTTCCTCTTACTACGATTAAGAGAAACTAAAAAAAAAAATCGTATGAGGGTTTTAGACCTGGCAAATGCTAAAGTTATAATGTTGGAGCTCTGTATTATTAAGGCACATTGAGAGAACCTAATTCACGAATCTTTCAGAATAGGTCTATTCAATTTTTTTTCTTCCTTGGGGGGGATTAACTAAGTGGTTAGCGCACTGGACTGTGTGGACTCAAGTTCAGCTGTGCTGCCTTTAGATTTTTTGTTCCTAGGAGCCCCTACAGCTCACTGTCCAATTATCAAAGATGTTGACGCCTTAAATTAAAACAAAAAAATTTCCCCCCCAAAATGCCGTTTCTAAAGTAAGTGAAAGACGTTTGTAAGTAGGTAAATATAAAAATTTAAAGAGAATCATTAAAACCAGATTCGATAAATCGCAAAACAAAAAAAAGAAAGGGATCTGTAATCGAATCTCATTAGAAATTTCAAATTTACAAAAAATATATGGAAAACCAATCAAAATAATATTTTCGAACAAAAATCATATATTTATAGTTTGTAACCAAGTTCGAAGAAAGTCTTTTATTATCTTTATGGAGAAAAATCCAGTAAACTGAACAAAACGGCCAGTAAAGTCACTCTTCCGGTCAAACTCGGAATTTTGGCAACACATTAAATTGGTTATTAATATCATTTTAGATGACGGAAACCTATAATTTATTAAAAAGGCACCTTAGAGGTAAGCCTAACCCTTACCAAAACCCCACTAAAATGACTTTTCCTGCAAAAATGTTTCAATGTGAAGTTGTAACTATTTATATGTATACCATGGAACCAGTTTCAAATCGCTAAAAACACTAAAAAGTCCATTCAATGAAGTGATATTTCCGGTTGACCGATTTAAAACCTTGTTGTGGAATAGTCAACCCTCTAAGAACTTAAACGAAATATGAAGTTTGAATTTTCTGCGTTTTTTTTTTATACGCTAGCACCCTTTATACTCATCAGAGACTACAAAACATTTTTCGGACTTACGGCAACTCAAAACCGTGAATCGTAAATTTGACACGATCGCAATAGATCCTCTTACCAGCAAGTAAAAATTCTTTTCAAACTAAATCAACCACGAAAGATTTATTTCCGAAGAAAACATAAGTTCTAGATGAGTAGACTGTTCCATTACAGTCTAAAATTAAAGTTTGTATATGACAACTTTGCAAAAAAAAAATTATTATTTAGATTTTATAATCGTACTTTTCCCCCTTTGTTTTCAGACAAAAAAAGCTAACGAACTTGAAAAAGCTGAAATTAATACAGAAGATTTACTTAAAGGACTTTTTCAAGATATGGCTTCAAAAGGATTAACAGGATTAGTGAATAATCCAATCATCAAAAGAGTAGAAGACATTAATTTAACAAGCAGTGAGAAATTAATTAGCAACAGTAACAATAATGTTGGAACGCAAACAATGAATAGTGAAATTGGTATTAGATTAAATAAAATTCAATCAACAATACAAGAGAATAAAGTAATGTTTGCAACAGAAATAATAAAATCACCTAAACCTGTACATAATAAACAAGAAACTATACAATCAAAATGTCCTACATATCCAGATTTAACGAATCTAGAAGAATTTTTAGATAAATCAATTAAATATGATCTAAGCATAAGTGGTAATGAACTGAGTAGTAGTAATAATAATATTACACATAAATGTCCAAATTGTAATGTAAAATCGAATACTATAAAAAAAAATGGATCTGGTGATACATTCAATGAAAAAGATCGACAAATAACTAATGAAAAATCGTTAAGCAAAGAAATAAATGTTGATAAAAAAAGTGAAATAGATTTTTTAGTCAATAATAATAAAAATATGGAAAATGATGAAAAACTGAAATCAGATCTCCAGATACCTTCATTAAGAGAATGTTTAAGTGATTTAACACATTCAAGAAAACAAGACATATTAGATTACAATAATAAAAGCAATAAATACAAAACCTTACATAAATGGCAATATAATAATATACCTTTAAATGATGATGATAAAAGGCTTTATTCATCTAAAGAAAATTCGCAAAGTTCTACAAGTACGGAGAGTAATGAAACACAACCATTTTCTGTAAAAACTGATCATGATACTGTACTAATTGAAAGTAAAGAAAGTTTACAATATCGATCTTCAAGTTTAAGTGGTAAAGATTCTGTAAATCTGCCTCATACAAAGAATGTATTCGGCTTACCATCAATGAATCCAAAATGCCGATCAAAAATACCAATAATCAATAGAGATCTTACTGTGTAAGTTTACGATACAATCATTTGTTTACAGTTTATCGTAATATATTTAAATAATAAAAAAAAATTATAACCTTCCAGCAACACTGTTACAAGTTGTCAACCATTAGCTGGAGGTGATACTTTTGAAAATAAACAGAAAATATTGAATTTACTGGATGATATTTTTAAAGAAAAAGACCAAGATGGCAAGATTGAATCGATGGTAAATATTTTTATTAAGTTTCAAATAATTAAAACTTTTAATTCAAATAATTAAAAACATTAAAATATTTTCTGCCTTATGCTTTGAATAAATGTTGGGGACTCAATATTGCTAGAGAGCAACTATGAAGTATGCAGACTATCTTCATCATTGCGGGGATTTCTTAATATGAATTCTATAAGGCCAAATATATTGCTGTTTTATTGACGAACCCTTTACCCTTTCATGTCGAATAAAAATGCTAACTTGAAAATCGGCGAAACTGCAAAGCTAATTTTAACATTGAAAATGTTTTGAGGGAGGGTGATTTGATAAAAAGTGTAACGACCGACCGACATATTGTGGTTTGGTGGAAGTAGATTGGATAAAGTGAGCGTGCATCAGTGGCGGCTCCTGACTTGGATATGTGGGGGTTCAACATTTTTTTTTTTAAATACATTTCCTATCATTATTAGTAGCTTGGCTAGATAGAAATCATAAAGTAAGCCATGATTTCTTCATGGCAAGTAAAAACTTGCCGCCCCCCTACAATTAAATATGTTAAATTAACAATAAATTTGTCCCAGCAGAAGTGCACCCAGAGAAAAACTATGAAAAAAAGAGTTGTACCGTTTGAGTTCGAAAATTAAGTGGTTAACATAATAGAAATTTGTATTATCTAAATAAAGTGTTTCGGTTCAAAGGAAATGACAATGAGTTAGCATCGATTCTTTCATATATCTCAGTGATGTTTTAAGTACCAATACCAACATCAAATTTTTATAAACACAGGCATATCACATCACAAAAAATCTGGTGTGAAACACTCACACAACTTTCTCTTACTCCAGTTCTCAAACTTATAATTGACAAATTTAATGAAATTCGTCGAAAACTGAAAAAATTGTTCACTTCCGGTTTACTATTTTCTTGAAACTCAGAATTTTGGCCATCTATTTATTTCTAATTAATTTTGTTTGGATGATAGAATTGTATAATCAACTATGAGAGCACTTTAGAGAAAAATATAACCCACCCCTCCCCTAAAAGTGCCCTTAAATGAATTTTACCAGACAAATGTTATAAATAAAAGTTATACATCTTTGTATGTTTAATTTATATAAGAAGTTTCAAGAAAATCGTCGGAGCAATTTTTGAGAAAATCGCGAAAAAGTAAAAAAATCATTTAGTAAAGTGGTAAAGTAAATGCACTTCCGGTTATCCGATTTTTATCACACTCGGAATTCCAACAACATATTTAATTCTTATTAACATTATTTAGATGATAGAATTGTCTAAAAAAATTGAAGTAGCATTTTAGCTGAAACCTAACCACACCCCTCGCCCATAACTGTCCTTAAATGAATTTTTCCAGAGAAATGTTTCAAATAAAAGTTGTAGCTCTTTGTATATGTAGTTGATATAGCAAGTTTGAAGAAAATCGTCGGAGCCGTTTTTCAGAAAATTGCAAAAATTAAAAAAAAAAACAAACTAGTAAGTGGTACTTCCGGTTGAAGAATTTTGACAGATAACGTAGGGTCAGATCCCATGGTAATACCTAAACGGAATTCAGTTTCAACATTCTATGGTTTTTTTGTTTTTGAGCTATGCTGTTATCACACACACACCACACACACACACCACACCATTTGCCAAAATCAACTTTTTTAACTCCGGGTAAGATTCGGTAAGTCGTTCGTAAGATCGTAAGTAAGTTCATCGCGCTTGTACCTCACTCTTATTTTTAAAAAGTTTAATGAAACATACAATGTTCTATACTAACACATGAAATTTTTTGTATATACATATATATAAGGTATATTAAATTCTCAGCGCGATGCCCAACTAGACTCCACCTTCCGTACGTTTTTGATTTTTACTGTGAATTAATGTTGTTCGTACGTAACTAATACAAAAATGAAAATATTTTTTTGATATTGAAATATTGAAATAAAATAAAAATATGATGAAAATTAGTTCTTTTCTATTTAATTTTTTTTTTCAAATAGCTGGGGGTTCAGTCGCGCAATCGCGAATACCAGTAGCCGCCACTGCGTCAACATCTATGGTCATTGGCGCCCGGAGCCTTCTCGTGCACTGCCGTCTTCCGGACAGTGTTTTTTCGTTACAAACACTGGACACAGAGCTGTAGAGGCACCTAGGCGAACCCGAGTCCTCTGCGTGGGATTCCAGTACGCTAACCACTTAGCTATCCTTCCCTTTACCTTAATATTGTTGTCAAAAACCATGTATGTTTGAATAAATTATTATTATTTGTTTTTTTTGGGGGGGGGGAGGTTATCTTTTTATCGGTGTGTAACTAATTTCATATACAGTAAACTCCCGATTATCCGTGTGCGGATTATCCATGCATGAATTTAATTTAAAAAAATAATTTATATGTATATGTATTTTTTAAATATTTGCAATGTTGACACTTTGTTGGATTACATCGACCAATGGGAATTCTAGTATAACGACATAATAGCTCTTAGAAAAATTCAAATTGATATTAAAAAGTCATTAAAAGATTCCTGCAAAGAAACCAACATCACAGATTTTCTTAATAATATTATCTATTAAATATGTTAAAATAATTGTCTGCCTTGGAAATGTATAATATGTTGTGTTTTAGAAATAAATAATTATAGTTCGGATTATCCGTGCTGCTTCTCCCTACCATTCGCCCGGATAATCGTGAGTTTACTAATCATTATTTACATTCTCTAAATACTTTAAGAGAAGTATTGCTTTTGCGGCAGCTTTTCGAAGATGAATCACCGAAAATATATGAATTGAATTTTCATGTTTACATACATGTTTTGAGGTTCTCTGAGTGGAAATTTTTTTTTTTAACCTATCCGAATAATCTAACTATGTGCAGTATGGTGTGAAGTTAATCTCAAAACCCGAAAAGTCAAAAAGGATATTCCATTTTAGGTACAATGACACGAGGATTTCGGGTAAAATCTATCAACCAGAAATGTGACTTGGTGTTTTTAGTTTCTCGCGATTTTCTCAAAGAAGCTCCGGCAATTTTCTTCAAACTTCGTAAAATATCTACATCATAAATTCCAATCATTTTTATTTGAAAAATTTTTGGAATAATTTTTTATTTTATTTGGAGCATTTATACTTTCCTCTAAAATGCCACTTCAGTACAATGTTTGATTCTGTCATCTATATAATATTAATATACATTAGAAATATTGCTGGAATTCCAAATATAACCGATTAAGCGGAATATAATCGGTTAAGCGGAAATACGACTTTATAGAATAGTTTTTTGAGTTTATTCGAATTTAACGCAATGAGCGGAAATATTTTTTTTATTTGAGACATTTTCCCGGAAAGTTTATTTAGGGACTCAGTTATGTGGAATTTGTGGCATTAAATTTTGAATAATATATAAATGGATCAATGTTATTAGCGTTCTATTCTGGACTAAAATGTATCACCAAAGTTTCGGACATAATCTTTTCTCGATATTGAACACATTACTGAATGTTTTGCTTCTTATTTTGTTGTTATTCAATAATTCGTAAATAATAGGAAAGTTCTCAAAGATATACCACAATATTTCTTAATATAAAGGTTATTTGGTTGCCACCTGTTCCCTGTTCTAACTAAACATGATGTAATTTTTTCGAAAAGTAATATAGAAATCCATGGAAAATTAGACTCCACATTTCCACCTTTTTCAGACTGATTTGCTCTTGCTCCTCTGTAGAATCGAATCGTTTTTAACACATTGCTAAACAGATAGAACAAAATTTAGAGGTTACTCACTTATTTTTCATAATGCAGGATACATTAAATGAGAAAATGGCACAATTAGATTCGTCATTATGCGTTGAGATAATGCGAAGGTTAACTGAAACATTAATTAAACATCAACCAAGTTCATTATCATCTGCCAACGGTAAAAAACAAAGTATACTATGTCTATTAAAATACTACTACTATACACATATTAAATGAAATATTTAAAACTTTAGTTAACAGATCAGTACATCTAAACATCTTGAAACAACTAAGAACGGATCATCTGAGGCACATTCAACAGGAAATTAAACACATCGAAGATTTAGACGAGTAATAGAAACTTAATTAATTTATATGAACACTCTTGTAGAATACTACTAGATTCTTAAATCATTAAAAAATTAATATTTTTTGTTTGTTTTTGTTTTAGGTTTCTCCAAAATTTTGGTGTAAGTACTCAAATAGCGTGTTCAAAAGATAATAATTATGTAATGGAAAGCAGAACAAATGAAGGATAACAATTATTCTAGTAATAAACTAATCTACATTATTATGTACTTACTCATTATGAGGCCAAAGATAAGAATATGTTTTAAAAAATACAGCAAAGAAGAAAATAAATGTCTATTTTTTATTTTTTCATTTGTAAAATATGTGGGAATCATGTAGAGCTTACAACTGATGATAGCTAAGCTTTAAAGGAACAGAAAAAAATTAAGTTGTTCACAAGATGTGTAATAAATTGCGAAACATTTCTTTCTTCGTTTCTTTATTTATTTTCTTTTTACTTATTATATAAGATAAAGTATCAGGATTAAGGTCAGATTTTCGAAACTTAGTTTTCAATAGGATTTGAAGGATTTGGAGGGGAGAGAATGATTTAACATTAACCATTCCCAATTAAATCATTGGATTAGTGTTACTAGGAATGGAAATAAGAGTTGGAAATACTCAGATCTCATCTGGAGTTTGCCACTCCAGTCTGGTCTCCCAGCTCTTTGACATACATACAGAGTTCAAACGAAATTCCTACGCTTCCTATCATTCAGATTATCTATTGCAAATGACTACAAACAGCTATCTGAAAGATTAGACCTTCTTTCTTGTCATCAGCGTAGACTGTTAAATGATGCGCTACTTATATTCGATATTTTAAATAGACTAATAGACAGTTGTAAATTGGTTAACAATATTAGTCTAAATGTTCCAAACAGGTACACCAGAAGAATTCATCTTTTTAATGTTAACTTTTATAAAAGAAAATATACATATCGGTCCCAAGATGTCTTAGATTGGTAAATAAGTTGTAAGAGTCGATTGATATATTAAATATATCTAGATATCAATATATAAAAAAAAAAAAACTTCTTTACCAATAAATAAGGATGAGCAGTGAATTATTAACCTAACCATTTTAATTTCAAATTTGTTTATTGTTTCTGTATAGTTCCAAAATTTCTATTTTCATAGGATCATCTTTCTTAAAGTATAATTGTTTAGTAAATACAGGAAAAATAAAAAAAATATATGTTGAGGTAAGATACTTCTGATAGGCTCTGTTTAATAAATACAGCAAAATAAAATAAAATATATATTAAGGAAAAAATATGAGTGGACTGTATATAATGTAATATAATATAACTGGTGAGCAAATGGGAAATTAAAGATTTATAATTATATAAGAAAAAATGAATATATAAATTGAATTTAAAAATGGATAGCAAATATTATTTAATATCACTTTCTATAAGCCAAAGGAATGGTGCTTACCTCGAAACGTAGAATGAATCCCTGGTTGCCAGTGTTGGAAGACCTATGTGTGCTCAGCCCATATCGGGGAAAAGGGGAGAGAAAAAATAGGAATAAGAAATAATTCTTATGTGCCTCCAAAGCTTGAGTGTTCACTAATACACTGCTACTTGACTGATGATCGTAGTCAATAATTAAACGGGCTCTCAGCAGCTGCACGGCAGGAACTCAACGGAAGTAACAATCACGTGATTTTGCAATAAACCTATGCAGGCCCGAGAGAACCGGAGCCACTTATTCAATAAAAGGGCCAGTTTATTGACACTACCCAGGAAAACCAGACGTGACAAACTTGGGTTTTCACAATTAAAGGCAACCGAACTGGCATGAATTGTATACACAGATTTACTCCTAAGAGTAAATTACTGCATTACAACTTGCTCGTTCGAGTATTATTTTAAGTTTGGTAACAACTTATCCTTCCGAGTATTGCATAGCGACTAGCTTGAGAGAAGATAAAAAGCATAGGTTACCCCCTCTCTGCACTTAGGACACAGCCTAATTGATGAGTAAATTATTATCAAGGCAAGCTAAAAAACAGTTCCTGAGGAAAGACACCAAAGGTGTCCGAAACGTCGAATAAACTTTTAAAAAATAAAAAGTTTCTTATCTGGCCCCAGCCAACTAATTTTTTAGCTTGTTTAATGAACAACGTCCAAACATAAATATTGTGTACATTATTATCAAGGCAGTATAATACCCCCTCCGAAATAAAATTATTGTGCGCTGTTGGCGGCAAATTTAAATTTATATTAAATACCTCCCGTTGAACTCGTTCAACCTTTAATTAAATGGAAGAAAAAGAAATTAATTAATGTATTTAGGAATCCAATACCTAAGATATACCTTATGAATGGTGAATGCAGAAGATAATGAAGTAAGTGGGTTAGTTGGGGGTAAGTTTGCTTGCCGCACGAAGAAAAGTACCGGATGGGGTACGAACTTCGGCTTAATGAGCTGGAAATCGATTAATTGATGGTCATCGACCGATTTTGGGTGTTCGCCCATCATCAGGGTGTTTTTGTCAAAATAGTGTGATAACATAGACTTGCACAGAGCAAATTCGGTTAACACACTCGTATTTATACTTATAATAATTATCTTTTTTTCTTAAAAATTAATATTATCTTGGCCATCATATAATTGAATACAACGCCAATATTCTTGTCTATATCTATATACCTATCATATAATACAAATTATAATTATGATAATATATAGTACTTTAAAATTTGTAATATTGTGTCACATCTTAGCTTACGTTTATATCTAAATTGTAAAAGGATTTGTTCCGTACATATAATAAAAAAAAAGAAGACCATTAGGAAGCTGTTCCCCGCACTGTGAGGGTACGGCACATCAAAAGAGAATAGGTACCTCGTATGACAACTGAACGAGAGGTGTAAAAGGATTGTGCGCTAATATAATTTTCCAAAAAATTATTTAAAAAGAGATAAAACATGCACGGTAACCTCTAAAGTCGTGGTCCATTGAAAACAGGATAGTTACCTTCAGAATGGTTGTAGAAACTGAGGTTAATGTTAAGCAAAATTATGTTCTCTGATATTTAATTTAAGTGTTAAATTGATTTTAAAAGTTAAAACAAATCTTTAAGAATTTCTACTATAATTTTACATTAGGAATATATTTTCCAATTTCATTAAAACCTAAAATTTATTTAAAGTTATTTATTGAAAGTACAACAATGTTTTTTTTTACTTTTATTATTTAGGGAGTAAAAATGACTTTTATCCTCCAGAGACTGAAAGTGTTTAAGCCACTAATTAATTAATTGCCAAATTAATCAGCAGTTATAGAAAAATAATTTTTTATTTAACTACTGAGAGAATCCCTTGGTATCAGAAATGCGGCCATATTGCAAAATTTAAGAAGAAAACAAAGAACAGTGGAAATAGATGAAGGTCTATCCGTCACCAGAGTGGACAGATAAGGAAGGAACCTAGAAAGGAAAACTGAAAGTGGTTGAAGGTAGTTGACAATGACAGAAACAAGTGAAAAGAGAAGCCGAAGCAGTTCTGAGTTGCTGGACATAGGGAAGAGTTGACATTTTTATGTGCTGTGAGCGGAAATTTATGAGGCAGAAGGGGTTGGAGAGAAGCATTTGGTTTGAAAGGCAACATTAGCAGCTGTGATAAAACATCTAATAGCAAAGCAATGTATTAGAATGTACCCCGAAAGGAAGAAGGAAAAGAGGATGATCGTGGTAGCTTCAGAGTGATGAACTGAAGGTGGAGATCGTGTGTTCATCCTCTGGGGCATGGAGATTGGAACAGAGAGATATGGAGAGAGGCGCTTGCTTGACTGGAACAGCAACTTTAGTAACTAGAGAAAGAGTTAGAAGAGACAAAGACTTAACTTCCAGCGCATTCATGTTTGAGGACTCTTGAATAGGAAAAAATTGTTCAAATTATTGGTCTGTGTGAATGTGAAAATTGCAGGGAAAGTCAAGCTTGTTTTTCCGTTTTGATACCACCATCAGATCTGATATGAATATGTCTTCGGTCAAGATCCTTCAACTAGAAATGCGATTTTACGACTTTTAAATTTAAATTGATGTATACATCTTATTAACTCAGATAGGCCTATGACTTTTTTGGGGGGAAAATTTATTGCAATGGGGTACTGCGGTAGCTATGTCCTATTAATGTACCTGCGATTCCTAACACCAAAACAATAATATAAAAATTCCTACTTTATAAAAAATTGCCGAATTATTGTAAGAAAAAAATGATAAATGTTTTACACCAATTGTTTCTTTTAGATAATAAAAACAAATACTTTTATTGAAAATACGGTAATTAAGTTTCAAGGCTGAAAAGCGGGATCCAGTCATTTGCTCCACATTATAATGCCTATTTTATTGCCAATTGTTTTGAATTTGTGACTTTTTTTTTTGGATGTACAAGTTCGTTTATTCTAAATACCTACTGAAAAAACATTTTCTTGAGAAAATGATTGATTTTATAAGGAATTGTGAGAGCAGTGACACAGCCATCCCTGTAAAGAATCGTGCAGCATGTTAAATAAAATTAAATTTATGGTGAAATTCTGAGTTCATAGAAAATATCTCACTTGGAAATCGGAAATAAAAAGAGGACGATCTCGTACTGCAAGGGGATAACGGATGACAATTGAGAAAAGTAATGCGGACATTTTTAAGGCAGTGCCTCACGTAAAACTATTAGGAACAGAACACAGGATTATTTTCTACTTTCTTAAAAATTAAAATAAATTCATTTCCCTTTAAATTTGTAATTTTTAAAAACTCTCTAAAAAAATCTAATTCTTTGCCAGAATCCATGTTCCTCGATAACATTGTCTCATTCAATCCACAAACAATAGCTCATCTGAGACATTTTCCATGATAGCCTACTTCATCTTGTGGTCATCGACCGGTTTCGGGCATTTGCCCATCTTCGGGATGCATTTGAAGGACAGTGTGATAACACAGACTTGCACAGAGCAAATTCAGTTTTACACACTGACACACTGAAGATGGGCGAACGCCCGAAACCGGTCGATGACCACAAAATGAAGCAGGCTATCACGGAAAATGTGTCTAATGCTTTCTAGCTCTGCGGACCAACCACCAACCACAACAATAGCTCATCTATTTGCTTACCATTTCTCAAGTGTTTATACATACAGCAGCAAACCACATGATCTTCATTAACCATAGACTCTTTTCAACTTGCCTCGCTAAAGAAAAAATCAAGGTTCAAGACCCAACGGAATTTTGCCTCGGATTCTTAAAAATTGTGCTTCATTAGGACCTATTATAACAATATTATTTAATAAATCTCTTTCTGCAGGCAAATTTCCAGAAGCCTTCAAGTCCAGCTACATCGTACCAATCCACAAAGATGGTGAAAGATTCAACGTAAATAATTATATACTTCTGCTTACAGTCCTTAGCCAATGTATTCGAATCTCTAGTCATAGATAAAATAATTTCTAACATTAATAGTACAATTATTCCGAAACAACATGGTTTCCACTGCAGCCGGTCAACACTCACAATCTATTGCTATTCCAGGACTACACTTTGAAATCCTTCTCTTCATCGAATCAAGTAGTCGTGATATTTACTGATTTTTCGAAAGCCTTCGATACAGTTGATCACTAAATCCTTCTTGGTAATCTCCAAACCTATGGTATCAATTGAACTCTTCTCAAATGGCAAAAACATATTTAACCATTCTAAAACTTTTCTACCAGTCTCTTCTAAAAACATATTTAACTGGAAGAATGCAAATGGTAAAAATAAAATCACACATTTCAACAAAGTTCTTGGCATCTTCATGTGTACTACAGGGTTCTCATCTTGGTCCTCTACTCTTCAAAATTTTCATAAACGACATTGCCATAATCACCAATAATAATAGTGTTCAGTTAGCACTTTTTGCAGATGATCTAAAACTTTACTCCAAGATTGCTTCCGTAGAGAATTCCTTGCAATTGCAGAGCTGTTTAGATGTACTTTCAAGAATGGTACATCAATAATGCTATGAAACTTAATATTAACAAATGCAGAGTTATGAATTTCCATAGGATGAAGCAACCATTCCTGTATAAATTTAAATACAATATTTCTGGTGTTCAATTGGAATGGGTGAGTCAGTACAATGATCTCGGAGATTTTATAGAACCTGATCTCAGACTTGTAGTGCATTCTATCATAAGCAAGGAGAACAAGAGTTTTGGGTTTATATCAAGATCTTGCAAAAGTTTCAACAACGTAATGACTCCCAAATCATTGTATATGTCCCTTATTCAACCAATTTTTGAGTAATGCTGGGTGTTCTGGTCTCCTTATCACAACAGCCACGTAAAAAGGCTTGAAGCGATGTAGAACCGTTTCCTCCGTATTGTTCACGATAATACTCCCCAGCTGACACTTTCATCTTTGAAGATTCAGGTTGTACCTTATAATTTAAAAATTTAGAATTACGTAGACAACTTGCTGATTGTATTTTTATTTTCAAAATTATTCACCATTTTATTGATTGTAATAACCTCTTAAATTTCAATATTCCTAGTTGGTCCACCAGACAAAAAATAATTTTTAATTTGTCGTATTATAACTATGACTACGTTAAATGGAATCCTCTTCCTAGAACATTGCGCCAATTAAATAACTTCTCAATTTATATTTTTAGTACGAACTTAACAAAATTTCAAAAATTATTAACTAATAAAGGTGCTTTTATTAAATTTTAGTTATGTATTATAGTTCTAAGTCACTGAATCTTACTTAACTCTTGATTTACAATCAAGAATTCTTTAAATTTTATATTTTGTATTTTTATGTAGTGTATAATATTTTGTTTTATATCCTCTTATTATGTATTTTAATATTTTATTTTGACATTTGTGTATTATTAATATGTATTTTCGTTTGTATGTTTAAATATGTAATTGGGTTTTACCCGTTTAATAGGTAAATAAAAACTAAAACTACAATAAGCCAAGGAGCAAGTCTATCTATCTATAGAAAGCTATCTATAGAAAGCTTATGTTGTAAATAAAATGTTTACTAGAATAAGTTGCAAACAAAGGTGTCACATTAATAAATTTATGACGAGTGATTCTCAAGCTTATCCATTTTTTATTTTTCGAAAAAAAAGAGAAAGCGAGACAATATTTTTGTAGTTCAAAGAGGTTAATGAACTTTTAGATAGGTGATACTTGTTAGCCCTTTGAATGCAATAAACGTTAAAAAATTAGTACTAAAATATGAAACTAACTGAATCAAAATATAAAGTAGTAGATAATTCTAATAGTAGATGAAATAATAAAAGCTGACATCAAAAGCTATTAATTATAGAAGTACAGTAAGCACTTAGTTTTATTGGTGGATTCGTGCAATTAAATTATGTGGTGGGGTAGAAACTTCCATATATAAATATTTCACTGTTCCAAGGTTTGCTATTTTTTTATGCAAATGCACTTATACTTTTTATGATCAACTGATATAAGTTTTGATTTGAATTTTTTTTATTGCCAACACTTAACTATACGATTTAGTGAACAGAGAAATATTTATATTTGTTTTATCGATATGTTAACCCATTGTTTTACTCAAGGCCATTGGCAGTTCTTATCTGCGGTTATACTATATAGCTTGGTGACATTTCAATCATTTAATTACTGTTTATGTACTCGACATAAATCACCGATGGAGAAACACGGTGTGGTTCCAGATGTAATAAGCAAAGCACCGTCTCAAAAACTGAAGGTAAATTTCATTTAAAGAATGCAGAGCATGCTTTCGTATTTGTGTAAAACGGCTAAATTAGTATCATTTTAGTGATTATAAAAAAAGTTATTTTTGCAAACAAAAAAGAAATTACACTTTTTTGTGTATAGAAATCAAATATTACCATATACTAAGTATATTACATGAGAAATTTAATTCCTATCAATTGTATAAGTTTTTGTGGCCTAAATGACAGTTCTTTGACCTCTTCAGTTAATAAAATTCTGCTTAAATATTATACTTATTTCTGTTTTTAAATGACAGGTGACATTTGGTACTAAGGCAGTTGATAATGGAAATACTTTGACTCCGACACAGGTAAAAAATCAACCAAAGGTAGAATGGGATGCTGATCCCAATTCATTGTACACTCTTTGCATGACTGGTAAGTTTGCCTTTTAACAGCTATTTTTTTTATTATTAAATAGTCCGCTGATTCTTTTGTTTATTTATTTCATTGAACATTTGTTTGTTTTTTTGAAATGACTTGCCAAGTAATTAGTGGAATTATAATAATTTGAAACTGTAATTAACAAGGTGACCTTGTATTATGAGGCATATTATTTTTCCATAATTACGACTCAAATAAAAAAAAAACCTGTGCATTGTAGTGTCAAATTACTGTTGACAGTAGTTTATTATTATATCAAAAAAATAAGTGCGCTATTATTTTACATATCTATTCAAAAGCCTGGGTGCACGGAAGGAAGTATTTTAGGTGGCAAATGTATACTCCATCAACAATATTTATCACTATTACATACAAAAAAAGTCAACATTTACAGCTAACACATGTAGGAACGACATAGCCTTCCTGCCCAGTTATTAAAGTCAATTAAAATAAATCATTTATAGATAAAGATATGATGCAATTAAGCAATGGGGATCCAAAAATCTACACATGTAACTTTCACTTAAAGAAGTTAATTAAACTTACCTTTCTCGATTAGTACAAGTTCTATGGACAGTTCATTCATGTTGATCTAATTTTTTTTTACTGTCGTATACCGTATACACTTCCTTCTTCTAGATCATCCAATTAATTCTTCTGCTTTTAATTCGTGAATTATTTTTTTCGGTAATCTTCTTTCATCCATTCTCTCCAAAAGAACAACCAGTGATTCGTTGTCACTAGATAACACTTTCTCATGGCCTTAATTTCCCATTCACCCTCTCATATTAAGATATCAAGTTTTTGCTGTTATATCCAAGAAAGCCTGTTCTACCTTTTTCGTCTTGTCCACGTTCGTCACATAATTGACATGTGTATAACTATTGGTTTGTCTATCAGTATTTTAGTTTATTTTTAAAGGAAAAACGCCTTTATTGCAAGTGTTTAAATGTAACTAGCAACATCTTAACAATTTGAAAATCGTCGATTTTTCACATTGGCAAATTAAGATAGCTACTCTTAAAATTGTGCTAGTCGATAACTCGCTTTATTTTTATCAAGATATCCTATAGATGGACGATCATCCGGAAGCGGTCGATTCTACAAGAAATGAAGTGTTTCCACCAAACCAATCTCTGATGTTTTCAAGAACTGAGGATAACCACAGCTACAACCACCAGTTATTTCCATATATACCAGAAGTGCCCTCAGTAAAGGCTTTTTATATTCAAATTATACATGTTGGGTCATATACTTATTCTGGTTTTCAAGATCTGGCTTTTTATAGATAGATCTAAGTATTTTTCAAGAAATTTTTAAATTAATTTCTAATTGAGTAAAAAAAAAATGGATTTAAAAAAAGCATAAAATTAATTACCTTTAAATATTTCAGATCCTGATGCCCCAAGCAGGAAGGATCCGAAATTTAGAGAATGGCATCATTGGTTGGTGGTCAATATTCCTGGAAGTGATATAACCAGGGGTGAAGTGTTGAGCGAATTTATAAGTTCTGCACCACCAAAGGGATCTGGTATGCATTTTTGACAAAAACGATGATTTTACAATTTGAACAATATGTTAGCATGCTTCATGAATTTATAATTTAACTCATACAGTTTGAGTGTATATTAAAAATAATTGAAAACTTTATTTCAAGGTCTTCATCGCTATGTTTTACTTGTGTTCAAACAAAATGAGAAACTATCTTGTGATGAACCAAGACTAAAGAACAAGTAAGTAATCCTTTCAAACAAAGGTTCCAAATTAAATAAAATTAATAGATTTCTCCTAGAAGATAATTTGAATTTTTTTCCCAGTTCTGGAAGTAACAGAGGTAAATTCTCTATATCGAAATTCTCCAAGAAATATAATCTTGGCGATCCAGTGTTTGGAAATTTCTATCAAGCAGAATGGGATGATTATGTTCCCAAAGTTTATGCTCAGCTTAAAAATTAAAAAAAAAAAAATTGTGCATCATTTGATTTTTGGTAAAAAAGACATCACACTTGATGAACATATTTTTTGGATTTACTTAAGTTAAATTTCAGTAATTCATGAACAAATGTATTGTGTTATATTGTTAATTTAAGGGAATTAAAGATATATATTAAGCGTTAGTGTTAATAATTATTACCATCACTGGGCACAACATAACCTTTTTATATTAAAGACCCTAGAGCTAGGTGTCTCAAGTATATGGGGTAATAATTCGATGGCTGTTAGAAATACCAAAATTCTTATAAAGTTATAGAAGTCACATATTTTATGGATAACTTAAACTCAGCTTAAAGTCTAGAAGAACCCTGGAGACCCTACCTAGAAAACCATTGTCACAGATATTGTTAAAATAGATAATGATACAAAAATAAGAAATTATGTTATAAAATAACATTTTTTTCTTCTTCTCATGGCTCTACAGCTCTTGTAGGATTTTGGCCTCCTTAACAAATTTTCCCAACCTTTCTTCGCCATTGCCTAACCCCTATTTTTAGCACGTCTGCCTCCACATCTTGCAGCCATCTCAACCTTGGCCGTCCCCTTGGTCTTCTGGCGCCTGGATGATTTTCATATACCTTCCGGGAAATTCTCTCTTCATTCATTCTATGCAGGTGACCTAACCAGTGCAACCTTCCTAGATTAACTGCATTCACTAGATTTTCTTTTTTGTAAAGCTGGTATAGTTCAGCATTTCTCCTCCAACGGTAAACACTGTTTTCCAGTTCTGGGCCATATATACATCTAAGAACTTTCCAATCCCAACAGTTTATTCTCAGCTCTTCTACTGCTGTCAACACCAAAGTTTTTGACTCATACATTATTACAGGTCTGAGAACCGTCCTATATATGGTGATCTTAGCTTGTCTAGAGATATTCTTATTTCGGAGCGTACTTCTTAATGCTCCTAGACATTTATTTCCGGCTGTAATTTTGCTCCTTACATCGTGGCTAACCTTATTCTCGGATGTGAGGGTTTCTCCCAAATATTTAAATGTTTTCACTTCTTCGAAACGGTATTGCCCAGCCAGTAAATCTCCAAATCTTCTTGCTCATTTTGTTGTCTCCATATATTTTGTTTTGTCTGTGTTAAATTGCAGACCATACCTGGCGCCTCTTCTTCCAATTCTAGGAATGCGCTTTTAAGTGCGGCTCCAGATCTTGCTATTAGCGCCACATCGTCCGCAATTTGCCGTAGTCTTCCTCATCGCCATTTCCAACACTAAATTGAACAAAACCGGCGACATCTGGTCTCCTTATCTAACGCTATATTAATAAGGAATACCTTCGAGATCCTACCCGGGACAGCTACCTTTGCCACTGTACGCATCAATGTCATCCTGACTAACCTAATCAACTTCGCGGGTACAGAGTAAATCGCCTCCGCGTGGTGCACCTGGATAACTAAATGATCTACACGGGCGGGCAAGGCCTATAGCCATGGCGAAAATAATCAAATCTCTTGGTCTTCCAGATTAGGGGTTGAGCATGGAGCAAACCACCTCATTCCTCAAAAAATGTATGGGTTACGAATCCAAAAACAGATAATATTTTTTAATCGTATAAAAATAATTATTATAGGAGTTGTTTCTTATGATTTGCTTTTGATTTTAAAATAATTCCAACCATTTCTGTGGATTGGGTAAAAAAATAAAAAAGAAGAATAAATAGTAAGGTCTTTTATTCAATATGATTTTAAAATTTGTCAACAAAACATTAATAATTAAAGCATATGAAATGATTTTTTAATACAAAAAATCTGGTGTGAAACACTAATAGGACTTTCTCCCACTGCAGTTTACAGAATAAGTGACAAATTTTCTTCAAACTTATAATTTCTGCTAAATATTTATTTCTCTTGAATTTTATAAAAAACTACATTTAATAAACGTCATTTTTGAGGAAAGCAAAGCTCCCCCACTCCCCTTAAACTTCTTTAAATGAACTTTCTCGGAATAAATTTTCAAACAAAACTTATGGGTTCCCGTATTCATAGTTAGTATATCAAATTTAAAGAAATGCATCGGTGTTTTAATGGAGGAAACTGAACAAAACTTGACTCGTGGGTTCAAAAACCTACTTTCGGTCAACTGATTTTTTCAATCATCTTAAAATAAAAATTATAGTTCTTGGTAGGTGTAATTGATATTTCAAGTCTAAAGAAAATCTCAAAATAAATAAAAAATGTATTAAAATGGTACAGATGGGGAATTTTGACAGATATCTTACGGTTAAAAGGTGATAACTAAACGGAATATGTATCAAGTTTGAACTTTCTCTGAATTTTCGTTTTTGAGCTTTGCTGTTCACATACACAGAGACCATTTTCTAAAAACCACTTTTTTCGACTCAGGAGACCTGAAAACGTGACATTAAAATATGCCCTTTCTCTTTCAAAAAAAGCTCACATAACGGTATTTACTGGAATCGTAGTGCTCTCACAAAACTGAATAATTACAAGATTTATAAAATATTGGCTTAACGGTAAGGATAGTATGTATAAAAACGCTTCTTTCTAGTATGAATAAAAAGCATTAAAGGAAATGAGATAGCCGATAATGAAGAAAGCTGCGGAGAAGGAGTTCTGGACATGACAGTTCCTTCAAACTTATTTGCAATAATTATCAAGGCCGAACGCTCGGCGAACTGGCAATTGATATTCACCAGTTATAAAGGCAAATTGTATAAATTCTAAATAAAAGTGTGCTAAAGAGTTTATCAATTATAGTACAAACAACTATGTCGTATTGCGTACACTCAAAAGTGATCATGGGATCTGTAAATAATGTTTAAATAAACTCGGTATTGAGAATTCTCCAATACACATATAACCTTTGCGGGGTAAATGAAGTTTAGATCATGTTATGATGGTGTTCTAAAATACGACTTACAAAAAAAAAGTATCTTAGATAAGATTATTACTCAGTTGACAACATTGTTTAGTCATAATATGATACTAGATGAAGTTGAATATATATAAAATCATTGAAAAGTTGTGAACGATGCAAACATCAAAATATGAAGGCACATGCGCTATCATCTAAAATGTGTTCTTATTTCTAGATTTTAAATTTTCCTTATGATTTACTAGATTGGGATTTTCATGTTGATTTAAGTTTTGTGCGAAAGTATGTAAATAACAAATTCAATTTTGACATTATATTGGGTTCTAATACCCTATGCCATGGCCCCAACAGTCGCGCAAAGAAGGGGAAAAAATTCAAACGATATCTACCATATAGTTGCAACATGTGTACAATACGTTTTTCAACCCCCAGAACTACCTCGCATCTTGCTATAAGAAAACGTTC
This sequence comes from Triatoma infestans, assembly GCA_011037195.1. NCBI lineage: Eukaryota > Metazoa > Arthropoda > Insecta > Hemiptera > Reduviidae > Triatoma > Triatoma infestans. Next base: position 31,221 of record JAAEAF010007037.1, read on the forward strand.
GTTCGCTTTTTACCAAGTACGTGCCTCCTAAAAAACGTATTCTACGTGAAAACATGTCTTAAGATGTTTTGACAGAAATCAAGGGCACTACGCGAGTAAAAACTTCTTCTTAACAAAGTAAAAGGTGATCGATTGTCGTTGAAATTATAATCGAATCAAGAAGGTTATGATGCTTTTCAGGAGAGTCTACAACAATCAAACTCTTAAAGTATGCTTTGGCTCTGTGGGTTTAATGGTTTTCAACAATTAAATAATGTAGCAGAAAATAATAGCATTTTCGAAAATAGAATCTTTATTCATAAATTTGTGAAATGTAAGGAAGAATCTTGCATGGATGTGGATATGAATTGGAGTAATATCTTAATTACAAAAGGTAAACATTTATGCTAATTTCAGTAAAGTAAGGGTTGAAACTTCTCCATAGAAGCATTTCTCCTCATATATTTAGCTCAGAATCAGTGACCAAGATTAATTACCTCACTTCCCAATATTGTGTTTATAAAATGAATGTTGAGGTTCAGTCACAAAAAAAGAAAACCAAATTCTCACCGACGTTTCGGCAAATTTATTGCCGTCTTCAGGGTACAAATTTTCTGTTTTGAATTTCTTAAAAACTATGGTTTAATTTGTGGTATACCATCACCAAGTGTTGGTATTGTAGTAGGAAGTTTTTTAATAGAAACTTGAATTCTGGCAATCATATCCGCAAGAATAGATCCTAAGCTACTTCCCTTGGTGATGTATATCACAAGTTAAACTATAGTTTTTAAGAAATTCAAAAAGGAAAATTTTAACCGAGAAGAAGGTAATAAATTTGCCGAAAATTTATTAAAAAAAAAAAATTTGTGACCGAACTTCACATCAAATACAGCGGTCGTAACAAACATCAAAACATTGGTTTATAGGTAACAATGCTATATTCAGTGGATTCTTAAACGGGAAGTCAAATCAATCTCTAATTTTAGAAACTCCTGATAGACAAGATATCATCCAGGTAAGTCTTTTTATAGAAGCTGTTTTTAAACTGAATTGCATAGTAGTTGTTTGCTATATTTTAAATTGTAGGGGTTATGCAACAGAAATAAATGTTTATTTGTTACCAGCCAAGGCAGATGTTGGCAATATAATCTAGAAAATTTGGAATGGAAAGAGATTAATAACTTATATTTACCTATTGATCCAAATCTGAGCAATAAGCTCGTTAAAGTGGCTATTGGTGAAGTAGTTAATGCCGTTTTATCAGATGAAGGTAAACAAACATCCATTTGAGAAATTCGTTTTCTTCCTTGGTTCTTGTATTTTTTCAGATTATCAATCTGAAATTTGATGAAATTCTATCTGTAGAATATATGTTAATTTATAGCCACCGTATGGAACATGGGCAACAAGTTGAGTCCTTCAGAAATTAAAGTAATTGACATTGCCTGTGGCAAGGAACATGGGATTTTACGTACAGATAATGGCGATACCTATACATGGGGTGGTGCTAGGTGAGGTTTAGTATTTTTGATAAAAGAATTTATTTGGTTAACTGACGTGCTACTTTTTCGCATTATTTGAATTAGTCGAGGACAGTTGGGAAATGGAACCTTAGAGACTAGTGAAGAACTGTGTGAAGTAAACTTATTATCAGGGATGAATGTAATGAGGATTGCAGCCGGTGGATGGCATAATGCTGTGATAACCAAAGATGGTGATATGTATACTTGGGGATGGAATAAACAAGGACAGTTAGGTCATCCAACGCTTGATGGTAAGAATTAGAACAGTATTGACACTAAATACAATATTTTTATGATAAATTCAATCTAAATATTTTTTTTTTAATAATAGGCAATAGCAAAGATGGTGTAGCGGTGCTAACTGAACCAAGAGTTGTCGATTTTCCAGACTCACTTAATGTTCATATATTGCAAGTTTCCTGTGGGACTAGCCATACTGTAGTATTATTAGGTAAGATTCTCTAATGAATAGATTATTACTTGCTCTTTCTGAGTTCCGTGATTTTCAGTTTGTTACTTCGTCATCATTCGTTCCAAATTATCTGATGCTAAAAATTCATTTCTGCATATATTTAATGAAATCAACAATTCTTTATTCTGGAATTCTCAATAATCATCTCATTATTTCATCGCCTAGTCTAAAGGCTTTCTCTCGCGATATGGAAAATTTTGCTTTCTATAAAGTTGTACTCTTGTACAAAAATAAATAATTGAAATTTATCGAATAAAAAAATTAAATTAACTTTAATCAATAACTTGATACAACAAACTTAAATATTCAAAAAATGCCATAGAAGGTTATGGTGTCGGAGTGTCAGCCTAGTGAAGCATTACCTTTTTTAAATTGTGTTTATGGTAAATACCTAAATGATCAAAAGTGAAAAACATAAAATAGGAACTTTTCCCCTTCCGTCAGTGGTTAAACACAATAAAACATAGAACGGTGATTTCATTTCTTGTATTTTCTGTGTTACTTTGAGTTGTAAGTTTTTGCACTTAAATCGGAACAAGAATTAGTTTTAATGAAATATGATCATTTAACATAAACATGACATAAAAACCGTCTAAAGCCAGATCCTTATATTAGCCACCAAGTTAATAGCGAACGTTTTGGTTGGGCAAAATAGCGTTGACCTAATATTGGCCGCCGATGATGGAACTACAACAAAATTTCGTAAGTGTTGGACCCAGTATCGTGTGATTGTCTGTCATATTATCATCCCACCAACTCATGTTTAAAGATGTTTGTTATCTAGCTAGTCCATGATTGCATCTTTTAATGTTTTACTTTTTTAGAAAATGGTGAAATTTGGGGATGTGGCTGGAGCAAATGGGGCCAACTGGGTAATATTAAAACTACATATCTGATGACAAAATTAGAAGTACCTCCTGGTGTTTCAATAAAACGTGTAATATGTGGGGCTTGGAATACAGCCCTTATAACTGATAATATTTAATTGTTTATATGATATTTAGGAATGTTTGTATTGTATACAATATGCTTCATAAATTAATAAACATTTTTCCAAATGGTCATATTTATTATTATTATTATTCTTTCTAATGAATTTGTACCTTTTATTTAAAAAGATTTCTATTTGGAATCTCACATAACCATACACACACATTCAATACAACAAACATGGCAAGATTTAAATGCAATAATTATGTATAATGGCTTTTAAGACACATTTCTGATTTTTTTTATTTATTTTTTTTATTCACCCTGAGTTAATAAGTAACCATTTTTTATTTATTTTATTATTATTTATCCATTCCATTCTTGCACCTTTTAGAGAAGGTATCTGGTAGCAAGAGCCAATATTGGTGCTCCAGTAGCATTTTCTGGTACATTGCCGGCTGAAGCAGCGATGTCTAAGTGGGTGTAACGGAGTGGTTTATTAGAATCCAGGCCATGCTGTTTAAATAGAGAAAACATGTTTAATGACATAAATAAAAAAATCACTATTACAATTTTTTTCTATATACTTATAAACCGCTGAGTGAGGCAGTATTGCGATGTGTCAGATTTCAATAATGAGTACAACCAAGCCAGGAATGAAATTTCGAAGAAAGTTGAATTATAAGATTGGAACAGTATTTAAAAGAATCCCAACGCTCGCAGTTTTGCCTAATGATAGGCTTAAGCCAAAGAACTTGCTCACTTTTATCTATTTAAAAATAAAAAACTATGATTATCATCAAAATACAATTTTTATCAAATAAACTAAGATCCTACAAAACTATTGGAAATCCTGTGTTATAACTCCATGATTTGCTAAAAATCTACTTTAGTTACCGACATTTAGTAGAACTTAAATTAGCTATTCTAAATATATGGGCGAAACGTACGTATAACAAACATGAACGCTATTTGAACTCCAAAGACAAAAGGATTTCTTCCTTTTTATTTGTAACTTTTATTCAAGAAAACTGTTCTAAAAGGAGATGCGAATATTAGCGTCCAGATATTACGTTTACATTATATCAAATAATTAGCATTAAAGATTAATTATATGAGTTGTGAAAAACTAAGTTTGAATAAAATTTCTCAATTGGAAGTTGAAAATTGTTATAGATTAGTGAATAACTGCAAGGGATAGGCTGGCAATGTTATATAAAATCTGGAATTTTATCCATTATATAATGTTGGTTTTTGCTGGTTCTGACTGATTTCGGATTCTCTTTCATTATCAGATTATGGTTATCCGAATGTTGATATTGACTAGTAAGCTTCTGCAATACACACACACTAATATTGTATCCGGCAGTTTTATTATAGTATGTATGCTGGGTGTATAATAACAAGAATTAGTAAAAATTAAATTAGAAATTATATACTGGTGTATAATCAATAGCGCGTTCTTAAAAAATAATTGAATTTAAGTCTGGTTAGAGGAATGTATGTGTATATTGTTGCTTAGTCTCGTCATGATATTTTTAAATCCGGGGGGTGTGTATAGGGAATTTGAAGTGTCAATTATTCAAGTAAGAACATAATATAAACCATGAGTATAAGGAATATAATAAACTTTAAGCAAGTAAATAATAAACAAAAAACTTAGAAATGAATGCAAGATTAATATAAGAAAATATGAAAATAGGATGAAGGTTGTTAAAAAATGGTAAATATGAGATAGAGTTGAATTAAATCTATAGATTAATTATAAAATGAAACCTACAATGTAAAAATCTGATCGGAATTTTAGATTTTTACTGGAATAAATACCCCTATAAATTGACAAATTTTCTTCAAACTTAGATTTAGCACACAAAGTTGTTCTAACAACAATATAGTAAGTAGTGGAGGGATACAAGTTTCTCTGCAAGTAGAACACTATCAGATTGGAGTACAGAAAACAGCGCTTTCATCAAGCCCGAATAACAGTCACAGATTTTTCCCCCACCTCTAAAATCAACTTTTTTTGGGGAAAATATGCCAAAAAATAAAAGTGATAGGTTTATAATGGGTTGGTAATATTCAGTTTAAAGAAAATCGTTAAGAGCCGTTTTCGGGAAAAAAAAAAAAAAAAAATCAGAATTCCGGTAACAGATTTTCTTCAAATTTTAACTATAACAAAGCTTCCAGCATTTTAGCAGCGCCATACACTATACTCAAGTGGCACTTTAGAGGATAGCTTCCCTCAGAATCCTCAAAATCAATTTTAGATAGTATTTATTATCTAGAGTACTTCAAAACACGTATTATCGGTGAAAACTCAATTTCAAAAATTTGATACGTTAGCAATATTTTCTCTATTTGAAATTACCTCATCCAAACCGGAAGCCAGGATAAGGAAAGCGGATGCTGCTTGATGTCCACGAGAAGCTTGAGCAATCGGTTTGTTGGTGCATTGTACGACATCCTCTCCTTCAGCTTTTCCTATACAAAAATAGTACAAATATTATGATAATAACTGTAATATAAAACAACTAACCCATACATATATATTTTTTTTTTTAGAATAATGCACTGTGACCTGAAAGAACTAGAGATAATTCCGTGATAGCTTGCTTTCTGTTGGGATCTTCGACTGGTTTCGGGCGTTCGCCCATCATCAGAATGTTTATTTTCAGTGTGATAACATAGACTTGCACAAAGCAAATTTAGTTGATACACTAAATAGATTCGTTTAACTTACACATACACTCAACTAAATTTGCTCTGTACAAGTTTATGTTATCACATGTTTGACAAAACACATCCTGATCAAGGGCGAACGCTCGAAACCGATCGATGACCACAAAAAGAAGCAGGAAAATATCTCTCATGCTTTGCAGCTCTGTGGAACCAACCATAAGATCTAGAGATAACACTACCCTATCACCTACGCTGTAGTGACTCCTAGAAAGAGAAAATCTAAGGACAGTACTGCTTGATTCGAATTAGGGAGCTCCAGCGCATGACCACTGAGCTAATCTCTTCCCTTTACAGATTAAATGCAGCACTAACCTTTGTGTTGATCAAAGTCTTCTCGTCTAATTACGCTGACTTCCAGCATATCACCGATTTCATCTCCAGCTTTTTGCAGTTTTTGTACATTGTCAACCTTTCTTGCTGGGCCATTATCAAGTCCAATCTATGAAAGACAAAAATCCTCATTTAATGTTAATCCATTACAGTTTTACATAATATAGGTTTAGGAAATACTCACGGTATATCCGTCTCCAACAGTTCGAACAGCATGTCCTGTCAGTGTAGCAATTGTCATCAAATGAGGATTAACACTGTTCAAAGCTATTTCTTTTGCCTAATTAAAGAATCAAATTAAATGTTTAAAACAACATTTTTTGTAAACTTAATTTAATAAAATTTATGACGACTTACATGACACAAAACATCAGCCATTATCATTCTTCCTTCGGCATCAGTATTGCCTACACGAACTCTTCTACCAGATCTGGCCATAATCATTTCATCCGACACATAAGCATTTTCACCAACACTATTACGAACCATACTCATTGCTCCAACTACTTTCAGGTGGCTTGGTTTAAGAATGCTCAAGATCTGTAAAAGATGACATTATTCTTTAGTTTTTTCTCTATCGCGCAATTTAAAAAATAACCATTGTTTTGCTTGCCCACAATAATTTGCGCTTATTTACGTATTTTTCACAGTTCTTAACCAAGAGAGTATTTGTTGGCTCTAGATTTTTATTCAATTATGGGCTTCAAATAGGATAAACTAAGGGAGACTTGAAATGAAATTCCCAGAAAGGCAAAGTGTCTCTTTACTATCTGAGGACGGATGTGCTCAACAGAGGATGTTTAACAAACTTTTCTGTAATGACCGGATAATCGATCACTATTACCTTCAAAACTGTAAGCCATGCGAGCTTAAAATGACATTGTTCGCTTATATTAATAAAAAGTATTCTATTAATAAAAATACATCTATATTAATAACATGATTTATGAATATACTCTAGCATAAAGAGTGGATGGATTAGCTGAATTTCTTATGAAATTGAAATATATCTAGTTATATTGCAGCCCCTTCGGTCATGAGGTACAGCAGCGCCAACGGATGAGAAACGTTAGTGCTAGAGAACCGTCAACTGGTTAGAAACGTCATGATTCAATTCCACTAAGAACTCCAACAATGTTGGAAAATTGAACAAGATGATCGAGAATGAAGCTATAACCTCATAATAATAATGAGTAAACAGATTATGCCTAAAAACAAAGCTTCCAATCATTCCAATACTTATTTATACTAATTTACCTTCATAAATCCAGCTACTGCAGCAGCTCCACATTTATCTCTAGACATTCCAGCCATGATTCCTCCAGCTTTAATATCCGCACCGCCAGTGTCGTAGGTTACACCCTTGCCAACAATGAAGAGAGTTTCCTTTACATTTGATCCTTCATACGTAAGGTAGATCACACGGCCCTTATGCCGTTCAATTACTAAAAATTGGGGGAGGGGATCAATAATTACTAAATTTTGTTTCCAGTGGCTTAGAAAATTAAGTCATATAAATCTTCATAGTTTTAATCAGAACTTACCACTAGCTGCACGATCTACTGCACAAAATAATGGATATCCTTTCTTCAAGGCTTGTTCATCTTTAATAACTTCCAATTTTATGCCACTACTAGCAGGAAATGCTTTGCGTACATATTCTTCTACGTTGGGTGCACACATCCTTTCTGGATCTGCACCACCGATGTCACGAGCCACATATCTGGAATGACAAACTAAGACATAAGTACATATCAAGGGATGCGTATTGTTATTCGCTCTTTAATTTTTGGTTTTAGTAACATTTATTATTTATTTTGGTAATAAAGCATTATCAAAACCAGAGAAATAAAATAAAATTTTAATCTTACTTTTGATTATAGATCCATTATTAATGATTGATTAGCATGTCGATTAAATGAAATTTAAAAAAAAGATTAATGAAAGTGAGATTAAAATACTCATTCATTTTTTTTTTTTTTGAAGATAAGATAATTTTACATTTCTTCCATATCATGTTTATACTGAAGTACTATCTCTGTTATAAATGAAGATGTTACAAAACAACAAAAAAATATTAATTTCAAATTTAAAACACATTTTTTACCTTCCGCATTCTAAAGCTTTGGCCAGATCAATACATTTTTCTAAATCTTGACTTTTGTCACTCCAAACACCAATTTTCTTCACTTTTGGACTCTTTTCTGGTCGCTCTTCTCGGTACTGAATATTCTAAATCGAAAAAAGAAGATAATTAATAATTTAAAATACATAAAAATAAAATTTTATTGCTCAACAGGCAGAAATCTATCAGCTGCATTTGAACTAAATAGGAATTTTTCTGAGTCACATACAATCTTAATTAGAACATGTAAATTGTTAGCTTATGATGACAATACTGATATTTGCAACGTCGCTACTGCATTACTGGTAAAATTTTTCGCACAAGAAAGGATTGCTAATATCAGGGAGAAACTAAGAGAATATCTGTACTTGACATCCTTTGTGTGATCTGCAATATCACTCTGTTTGTTAAGACATTGTGAACATCGATGAAACCCGTTGATGGCCACAAAATTAAGCAGACTATAAGAGAAAAAAATCTGGTTTTTTAGCTATTAGGTTGTACCTATCCTAAACCCGCTGAAACAATAAATGTCAAGGTCGGATCTCTCTTGGTCACCCGACAAGAGAAGTGGTGATTCTGTTCAGATAGATAACAAATGAAACAGAACTTCTTAATCATTCTCAACGCATCAGGACAAGACATAAAAGTATTGTGGACAATTTAAATTACCTTGTGCAGTAACCAATGTAATTAATATCACATTCTTAACTGCAATATCCATAGCAAATACAAAATAAATAATTGTTTATAATATATATAATACATTAATAATGCTTGTTATTGGTAATAATATACTTTAGTTCTAACAATTTTAATGATACATAGGTATTTTCAACCAACGTTCTTCAAAAATGAAATAATGACTGAATTTAAAACCAGTAGTGATTAAGAAAATAAAACAAGAAACAAATTACCATGTAAAGAGCTTCCAAGGCTCCTAATAATGTAACTAATTGGCATCTTGGAAATTTTTCATTAGATACAAGCACAAATAAAGGTGTTTTAACTCCAGCTTTTAATGCCCTAAAAGATATTAATAAATAAATATAACGTTAAACCAAAAATAAATTAATATTTTCCAAATTAATATTAGTTTTAGCCAACCTCAAAGTGCCTTTCTTAGCAGCTTCACCAAAACTTCTAACATCATTGTAATCTGAATTTAGCGCACCAGTTGGTGAATAAATTAATCTTTTGGCTGGTAAATTAATTTTCAAAACGGCACCGTCTTCATGAATATTGCTGTCAATCTGAAATAATATCGCATTTTACAATATATGTAATTTATTACGAAAAATTTAAAGTGCTGTTTGCAAACAGGATGACAAATTCAATTAATACGTAAATACTTCTCCTATTAATTTACTTTTAGAAATAATAAATTTAATGAACAAATAAATCTTTTTGCATACGTTTTAAATTATTGTTTTCTTATCTAATTTATAACACAATAAAAACGCAAGTTTGCAATAATTTTTATTTTAAAGGAGTGGGAGAAAAAAATATTAAAAAATAATGTCTATTAATTTTAATAACTATTTAAAAAAAAAATCATAATACAATATATAATTGTAAAGAATTTCATTTACTTTGTTAATTGACAAATATTATTATTATTATTTTTTTTTTAAGGGAAAGTTGAAGTCCGTTGATGTAACTTATAGAATGTTTTTTAAATCGTATTAACACTAAAAAATAAGATGAAGAAACGCATTCATATCATCTTATCCCTTCCTTTCTTTTACTACTGCCTTTCCTTTTTTAAATCTTTACAGTAACCTGATTTTGGTTTTCACTCCATAGCAACTTTACAACTAAGGAGATTATTTCTAGTATTGGCAATGTGAGCAAATGATTTCATTCCTGAGACATTACACTATAAATTGAAGATATTTCAATGCTGAAGGAAAAATGAAAAATGCAACACATTTCAACCTTATGCATAATGCATGACTTAGTGTGTGACGTAATCGCTTTTAAATAGATAAATAAAACATCCACCCTTTCAGTGTTTATCTTTTTTTTTATAATGTTCTTGTTCACTATTTGATTAATAACTAAAAGTTTGGTAATCAACTCAAATATTTACCTAAACATTTAATTATATTTTTCGCTATTTAAAGAGTCAAATTATGAACGTAACAATTCTCACAAATGACACAGCATATGTAAGCAGACTACATAAATAAATAGGTCAACGTTTTACGGGCAATTTATTTTTAAGTAGGCCGTTTAGTATAATGATAGATTTTCATCTACAAAGTTCAGTTTTCCAAAAACTGAATCTCATTAAATAAATATTTCTCAAAAAATTATGGTTACATGTATTTTGTATCAAACAAATAGTTCTACGTCGATTTTTCATTCGTTATTTTTCACTAGGATAACTTTTTTTTTAAGGAAAAATATGACATATGCAATTAACAAATAACAATGTCCAGCTGGTACCAATTAAATTATATTAATAAATCGACAAATTGAAACTCACAGTTTCTGCTTCTTTGATCAATGTTTTAATTTCTTGTGGAATTCCATTTTCTTTAGTACCATGTGAAACAAATATTATTCCATCGTAACCATCATTGTTAATATTCGCCACTGGCGAAATAGTATAAGGCAATCTGTGAATAAACAAATTATTCATTTCGTTCAACTCCAAATAATTTAAACAACAAAATAAATAAAAAAATCAACAAAAAATTAGAATTTCTCAAAAATAATTCTAATGCACTACTCACTCCATATTAGTTTTTCCTCAATAAATGTTCCTGCTTTATAAGTGGAAACACGATGTATAACCACTATGCTGAGAAGCTACAGGGGAAACCTCCTTTAAATGTAACAACCTACTCAATCAATCCCCACTCTAACAGAACGCCCCATTTTTTATGTTAAATGATACAATACTCAATGTAAATGATTATAATTTATAACACATTCTCCATCTTTCCTTAAGCTTAAATAAATATTTCAATTTACAAACACAAACTGGATTTGTGATAACAATCTGGAGAGTACGTTTCCCCTGTACTCATTCTATGACAACTCTCGTACGTTATCATAACCAGTAAATACTTTTAAAGAAAAATAATTGATAATATTTTTTTTTGTATACATATTCGACCTACATAGCTTCTTCAAACAACTAACTTCTGAATACAACAATGTTCTAAATCATAAACCGTTAAGTTACCTGTAAAGGCAACGAAATCCCCTTTCAAATAGGTATATTTCCTTTGAATTTCTTGTTACTGGATAAAGGCTGCAATAAGTAGAACATATAAATAAAATTGTCATTATTATGTTAACTGGCTATTTCGAGTTTTTTAAGCAAAATTTGTAGGTCTCAATGCATTTAGTGACGCATTATTATTATTTTTTACAAGATTTCGTATATCAGTCTGTGCGTCATTTAGCGATAATCAGGCCGAAACTTTAAAATAATGAAATCAAATTCAGTATGCAGGAGATCGAGATTTAATAGATTACACTTTTCCATGGGAGCTTCAGCTTTAATTAATGCTACCTCCTAAAGGATTCCGAAAATAAATTTACTCTCTTCTAACTCTAAGAAATGTGAGATCTATAAAACCTTAAAGAAAATTAAGTGAATAATAAAATAATTTTTTTAGGCACATAATTATATAAATTGCATTATCAGGTATACAAAAATGTCAGATAAGACTAAATATTTATTTCACCTAATTAAATATTTATTCTACTTTCTTCTTCTTATATAATTTTCCCTTTCTCTTAGTTCACTAATAGGAAATATGGAGCCTAACACAGCGGCTTCGCCGGCTCCTGATGCTTCGGGAATGGTCCAGCGGTTCCGACATAAAAACTTCATAGATATTATAGACAATATTCTTGAAACTTCACATACACTAGACACATTTGAGTCTCATTTTTATTTTAAACTTTTTTCAGAAAAATGTTTTTTTGGGGTTCTGGCGCAGCAGGAACTTTTTCTAATTTTTTTTAGAATATTATTTTTCTATATAATACTTTAATAGGGTAGTTACTCACATATGTTTATAAATTATAGACAATTAGGGTCCTAAGCTTTCTTCTAAAGTGCCATTTCAGTAAACAGTTCTACTATGTAGATAATTTAAGTTTCATTAAATACACTAATAGAATTCTAAGTTGAAGAAAGTGTGAATTATCGATCAGATAATCGATCGATGGATTATCCATCAGATAGATTTATAGCTATCACTTTTTTTTGGATGAAGGGATTTATGAAGTTTTTCCAGGTCATATTTCAAGTTTTGTTGGAAATTGATCGCGGCGATGAATGACAGTTTACAATATCATCACATTTAGATACCTATGATCTGTTGAGAACTAGCATTTACCTCCAACACCAACACCACCGATTTTTTTTTTTTATTTAAGGCGCGTCAACTTCTATGGTCACTGCCGCCCTCCGGACAGTGTTCTCTCGTTACAAACAACAGTGAGCTCTAAAGGCTTCCAGGAAGAAAAAATCTAAAGGTAGCAAAGCTGGACTCGCGTAGGAGCTATTCTCCTCCATTTAGCTATTCCCTTTCCCTCCACCGATATTTATAATTGTCATTTTACGCCAACCAAATATAGTATAAATTGCTTCTAGAAGAAACATTTTGTAATTGTATTCACTGCAGGAAAAGTCATGTGAGTGTTCACACAAGATTATTATTTTTTTGTTTAATCCGAGGAATTCAAATTCCTTTAAAATGTTAATTCGAAAATTTGATAAGTCGTGCAATTATTTTTCATCAGATTATTTAATTTCTACGCATTACACGCACACTATATATATATATTTGAAGTAACAAATGTAATATTTCTCTTTAAGTGATTTTAGAAAAGAGGAAATATATATACTAGAGAATATAAATTTTTTAACTAAAAAAATTTTAATACCCCTTTCAGGTAGAAAGATTAATGGTACTTCATACTCTAATCTTTATTTCAGTTCTGACAAACTTTACTTATAAAAAATGGTGAAAATTATTATTACCTTGCAAATAAGCTAGACCCTCTTTGAAATAAATCATAAAGTGGTCTCGCTAAGATATTCAAACAGAATTTAAAATGTCGAATCTCTGAGATTTCTTTATCAGTGTTATTATTTGCTGTTGTGATGGTTGGTTCCGCAGAGCTGGAAAGCATCAGAGACATTTTCCGTGATAGCCTGCCTCATTTTGTGGTCATCGACCGATTTCGGACGTTCGCACATTTTCAGGTTGCGTTTGTCAGACAGTGTGATAACACAGAATTGCACAGAGCAAATTCAGTTTACACACTCTATTATTATTTGCTCTCAAACAGAGAGTGCTCATCCAAAAAACATTTTTTTTTATGATATACAGACCGCTAAAAAATATTTTTACTTTATTTTAGAGCATAGGGATTGGATAAATTTTCGGAAATACATGTTTTTCAATAAGAAAAAATGCATTTAGGAAATAGTCTGTGTGTATGTGTATATAAACAAAATATATCAAAAAATCTGGTGTGAAAAATCAAACGACTTTATCTTATTGCACACACTGCAACAAGCTGATAAATCCGGGGTTATGATAAGATTATCGGGGAATTAGAGGAAATCCCACAATTACGTGTGGGAGGGAGCAGATCTAATTAACCCGACGTATCTCATTCAATCGAATTTCAGAAGTGAATTTTAATTACTACAGTGACCTGAATAAAGATTTTCTTGAAGGGGCCATCGAAGACTCGCACATTCATCGCCTTGGCAAATCTTATATATAGTCCAGAAGAATGCGCCAATCGCATTGAACAAACCCAAGTATCAATTTTGAATGTTATTTTATAATTTTCTCAGAACCCATAAAAGTCAATTTCGTCTGGAAAAATGTTTCAAAGAAACATGAATACTTCGTTTGTATAGGGGTACTTAGCAGTTTAAAGCAAAATCGTTGTGGCCGTTTCGAGTTAATTTCAAAAAACTCTGAAAACAATTCTTTAAAGTCGGTTAAGCTCAGTCGACATCCGTCAACTTATTAAATGTTTGTTTCTTTTTTAGATTTAATGGATCTTCCCTAAATAGCTCTAACGATCAAATATTTTTTCAGAATAATTGATTTCTGGATTGCTGGAGTGTCAACATTACCTTTAAAGTGTCTCCTCAGTACAATGTTGTGTTCTACCACTAAATAACAATGGTACATATTAAATTACATGGGTAGAACTCCATGGTTGAAGAAACCATGGTTAACCTCAATTGCAACTTTACAAAACAGATTTCTGACTTTTTTTGGTAATTTTTTCGAAAATTTTTGAAATTGAAACTTTTCGCCTATATCAAATTTTTAAAATTGAATTTCACTAGAAATACATGTTTTGAGATTCATTGGAATGGGAACACTCACTGGACTGCAGTTCCTTTACTTACTTTTCCGGGTCTCCATTCTACTGAGTTACCGTTTGGTCAATCTATTCTTCCATATCATGTTTAAACCAGTCTCCGATCCGCCATCTTCGGTTCTTATGGAGGTTTTATTTCCTCATTCCTTCCGCTATCTTTCTTGAGGGTTTCGTCTGAAGCACATCATTTCAGCTTCTTTTTGTTATTCTCTCCTTCATAGTCTCCTTTATTTCCATTTCCATCCGTATGTCTTCATTTTTTATTCTGTCTCTCATTGCATTTTTCAAACAACTTCTCCAATAATACCATTTCTACAGTATTTATTTGAAAACCGTTAGAAAGGTTTTCTTTAAAATTGGATGCTCACTGTGGATATATAAAATATTTTTCCGAAAATTTTTTTTTTATGGTTTCTAGAATAGAATTTAAGATTAAATTTAAACTGCTGTTACAAAGCTAAGCTAAGAGGTTAAACAATGTTACTGTCAGGTAAACACGTACAGATTATCCCCGTATATATATCTAATTTACTAAACATTTAGTATTATTATAAATTTAAAGAAAACAATTAGATTTCTAAATTAGTTGTTATTGTAATGTAATTTACTTCTTATAATAAGAAATGTAAGGGAATGGGTTAACGGATTGAAGATGAACCCCCCTTTGTAATTTACTTTTTGCGAATTACCAGGTTTATAACCAGAGCTCAGAACTACGAAGATTTGAAATGCTAATGAGGAAACTAAAGGATTCATATTTGAATTGCCTATGAACATAAAGGAAAAATGTAGTAAGACTAAATGTTATAGGTACCTAAGATCAGTTTTGGAAGAGGAGAGGAGAATGTGAGCAAGAGGTGCAGGTTCGAAGTGGTCAGGCACGAAATCCAGTTAGGATGCTCCCGGTAATTTGGAACCATATCCTGTTTAAAAATTGCAAAAAACGTGTACACTATTTGATAGTTGCATGAATTCTGGCATAGGGAGCAGAAACATTGACCACTATTAGGAAGGTGCTCTCAAAGAGAAACACAGTAAAAATGGAATATTGGAGAATGTGTTTGAAAAATACAAGGAGTGGCAGAATAAAAAATGAAGAGGGATGAACATGTCAGTGAAAGACGAAAAATATCAGCCAGAAGATGAGATGAAGGGGCAGAGGGACAGATGGGGGGCAGAGGGCTGCGGGAAAGAGACTGGTTTGAGAGTATGATATGGTAGTTTGACCAGACGTGTAGAAGGGAGATCCGGAAAAATATGTAAAAAAGAAGTGTAATCATTGCAGTAAGACAAAATAGTGAGAGTGTTCCATTCCAGTGGATCTCATAACGGTATTTCCAGTGAAATTCAGTTTTAAAAAGTTGATACGACGAAAAGTTTACAGAAGAAGAGAAAGTAAATATATTAAAGTAATTATCATAAAAAGAATTTTCTTCTTTCAAGAATGCTTCAAAATTTAAAAAGTTTAATTCAATGTAAATATATTTTATAAATACAATTTTAAAATCATTTATGTAAGCAAGAAATAAGACAAAATAAAAATTAAAATAAAATAAATTACCTTTCTCCAACTTATATTCCTTTTGCTTATTTGTTTTTTATTAATCATTTGTTTATACTGCAAAAACATTTGTGTTTATTTTAATTTAATGCTATTTTTAGCACAACAGTAAGAAAATTCATAGTTTATTG